>JAAVUH010000209.1:0-40069 GCA_014899045.1 Fusarium palustre
CCTCCTCCTCCTCAACTTCAGCAACCTCTTCGACCGCATCTGCAGGCTCGGAATCTGAACTATAGAGTGTTGTCGCAGTATCGTCATCAGATTCGTGAAAGTCGATTTGAGGGGGGCCAGAGCTTCGTCGGTTTTTCTTGTCTCCCTCTTCCCGTTCCCTTTGTTGTGCTGCGGCAGAGTTTTGTCTTGTCGAATCGCTAGATGTTGTTGAATCTTGATTGAATTCAACTTCGTGGAAGGTGTGTAGAGTTGCTTCGGCGGCAAAAGAAACGCGACGGTTGGCAAGTGATTTGCGACGGGCATCACGACGCTCCCGTTCCTCACGCTCTCGGGCTGCGGCTTGCTGCTCTTCTTCCGTCTTGATAGCAATCTTGGATCCGCTGAGAGTAGGAGTCGAAATCTCCTGTGTCGGCTCCTTGAAGTCATTGGTTTTCGACAGTCTTGGCTTCAGGGGAGGGATCTCGGGAATTGGCATCGTCGGTTTAAGAATTGAACGCGGGGCTCTTGTAGGGGCGGCAAGGGACTGAGGTTATTAGTACATTGCATTTGATTAAATAATAAATAGTAAGAATAATGTCTCACAGCTCGTCTGTTGCCGTTGGTTTTCATGAGTGCATCCAGGCCACCAGGACCCAAACTCTTGCTCCTCGACTTTTTGCGATTCGCAGCTAACGAACTCGTGACGTCGGTTGTCGCATTCTCTTTTCCGAAAGCTTTATTAACATCTGTATGCGCACCGATTGATCTGCGCGTGCGCCGCGTAGCGGGCAGAGTGGCATCACCGGGCGCCATCGTAAATGATTAAATTGCTGGGTCTTGTTGATTCAAGTTCAACCCCAGCATGAAGCGCGATGGCGATAAACTGATAGTGGGCTGTGACTAGCAGTGCATTGACTTAGTACAACCAACATTTCACGCGTGTTTGTTTACTTCGGGCTGGGCTGCCAGGGGAAGGGGACCAGGGGGCCCACGTCGACCAGCGCTGCTCATTTACCCACTCTAAAAGATCACGGCCAGGACTGTCGCCGACTCACGTGAAAGCTAAGAGCCACAGACCCTTCCAGATATCACGTGCACTTGCGGCGCTCGGCTGCGCACAGCCACATTTGCCAATTTTTGCAAGCCCTAAGTATGTTCACGAAAGTTGTTTTTTGCCCTACTTCTCCATCAGCGAAAACTACTGTCCGCCTTAGCCAGTCTCAACCTCGCCCTACCAGCTCAACCTACGATACGCCATCTCGCCTACGGTACCTGCCCGAGAAGGATAATTCAAGATGTCAGTCACAGCGAAACGAATACACGATGTCGAAAAACGAATGAGTCGCTAACCTTTCAATCAGGGCGACCGAGTTGACCGTCCAGTCGGAGCGTGCTTTCCAGAAGCAGCCTCACATCTTCCAGAACTCGAAGACCAAGACCAAGTCCACCCGACCGGGCAAGGGTGGCCGACGATGGTACAAGGACGTCGGTTTGGGTTTCCGAACCCCCAAGACCGCCATTGAGGGCAGCTACATCGGTACGTGCGATCAATTTTGAAACTTTGGGAATATGGAGGACCAAGAACGAAAGCGAAAATCGGCATACGAAACTACGAAATGGATGAATGAACATGGGCAGGACCGGAGAACGTGTGCAAGGGAAGACATACATTGAAGAGCGCATTACTAACTTTTTGACCTTGTAGACAAGAAGTGCCCCTTCACTGGTCTCGTCTCTATCCGTGGCCGTATCCTGACCGGTACCGTCGTTTCCACCAAGATGCACCGAACCATCATCATCCGCCGCGAGTACCTCCACTTCATCCAGAAGTACTCCCGATACGAGAAGCGACACAAGAACGTTGCCGCCCACGTTTCCCCCGCTTTCCGCGTTCAGGAGGGTGACCAGGTCACCGTTGGCCAGTGCCGACCTCTCAGCAAGACTGTATGTTCGGCCTCGAACGATTTGGAACCGCTGCGTGTGAGGAATGATTGCTAACATGAATTCAAGGTCCGCTTCAACGTCCTGCGCGTCCTGCCCCGAACCGGCAAGTCTGTTAAGAAGTTCTCCAAGTTTTAAGTTGGGACTATCCTATCTTCTGGCATTTTTTCGGCGTGATAAGCATCAGGGCAAATGGAAAGTTTCCCCTGAAGGGTCGGGCACCGGATGTTGCGTTGCAAATGGTTGTGCTATAGATGCAATCGCGAATAAAAAAAGGATTCACGAAGACAATTGTTTTGGGTTGATGGTTCAATCGGGCGTGATATGGCTAGGAAAAGGGTCGCCATGATCTCAAGATTACGTTCATACCTTTGACTATTCACCGACCAAAAAATGCCAGTGCCTTGTGAGGAGCTGATGATTTGACTTGTAAGGTGCCGTTGCGTCTGTGATGAAGATCTCATTCATGATGGATAGACACGGCTCGAGTCCTGAGACATGAGGTGTCATTCCACTTCAAAAATAAAATAGCAACGACAACTTATGACCAAACTCTTGTACCCGGGCCAATATTGTGAATCTTGACTGCCATGCAATGTAATCCTTGCTGCCCGAATTACTTCCCCATACATAATACGAGCTTTGTCTGATTGGGTCAACGTTATAAACGGAGCTGAAACACAGTACTGTGTACAGTGCCATGTTCTTGTTCACACTTCCACTTTATCTCAGTTGAAGGAAGCTACCTAGGTATGCTAAAAGTTTGGAGGGACAATCTTGAATCCAGCTTTAACCAATTATCCCACCCTCGGTTTCCGCTAAAAGCCAGCACCTTTTTCACAATGGGTTGGATATCTTCAATCCTCGGCACCGACAAGTCGGCCGACCCGCTAGCAAAACTCGATCCCAGCCTTCGTGACTTTCTTGAGAAAGAATCTCCCCTCAAATACCCAGCGAACCAGCACATGAATCCTACACAAGCAGTTCAGCAGCCCAGCAATACAAACGTCGCAGTAGCAGAGACACAAGAGCAAAAGCCAAGCGCACATTCGGCGAGCTTGTATAAGGATGGACGATATGCGCATTTATGGAAGAACTACCGACCACTTGCCGAGATTGAAGCTGAGACAGCATCCGACCATGAAAAGCTGATGAGTGTACTGGAAGCTTACAAGGAGCGAAAAGAGGCCATTGGTAAAGCGGCATTGGAGAACTGCGCTGAGTATCAAGAGGAGTGGGTGAATTGCATGAAGCATGGAAGCTGGGAAGACCAAATACAAATGTGCAGGCACCAAGTGCGCAGTTTCGAGAGGTGCTACATGATGCAATCGGTATGTTGCTCGTTTTCCCTGCCTTCAATCACCCTAACTTTATACAGAGATTCCTTCGTGCGTTGGGTCATGGATCAGTTGTGGGTAGATCACCCGATATAGAGGAGGACATCCAAATGCACGCTGATGCTCTCTACCAAAGGATGATTAAGCACGAAGAGGCCGTGGAAAAGGCCAAGGCCGAAGGTCTCCCTGTTCCTATTTTCCAAACAAAACTACCAAAGGCCAAAGACGATTCCGTTGTGCCCACAGAGGAACTCCAGCAGCAGTGGAAGGAACAGTTGGACAAGCTACCAGTTGAGGAGCGTGTGGTTGAAGAGGCGGCTCTCCGCGCTGATCTTCAGGTCAAGGCCGAGGTCGCGGGCAACGTCCAAAAGATCTGGGATAGCCAGGCGGAGCAGAGGAAACAGAGACAAGCGGAAGGTAACTCAACGTTTGGGGATTACATAGCTTCGCTATTTGGGAAGTCTGGAAAATAAAATGGGCGCGGTAGCAAAGAGTGACTTGTATAAAATCTGTATATCATGATGAATGCTTGATGGGGAACAACGTCAGAACTGGATCCACGATCATATAAAATTAAATTAAATCACTTGTTATAGAACTAAGAACTGGTTGTCTGAATTATCTACGTTTATGATTGGCATATCTAATCGACACAATCGTCTGTCGATTTGAACATCCTGCACAGCTCAATTGCAACAATGTCGATCTTCTTCAGCATTACAGCATAATCTCAGGAGAAACAGACATTAACAAAGAATCTCGAAAGTTTCATTTAGACAATACCAGAAAAATTGCAACATACCTACAGTAAAAAAATAATGCATTTTTGTCACACGTTAGTTTCGACCACGGAATTTACCCTGTACCAGAACGGAACCAACCGCATGCTTGGCGACATTCCCTTAAATCAGCGGCAGTCTCCACCAAAAACCCCGGTCCCGTAGTAGCTGGTTATGACATCTCACTAACACCGAGAAGGTCCCCGGTTCAATCCCGGACGGAATCACATTTTTGCTGTATATTACGTTCAACGAGATAGCTCTCCACAACATACAATATGTCTTGCATCTCTGTGACCTATTTCGTTATTTTGATCAATATCTCAAATTATTATATGGAGGCTCTGTATAAAACCAACTGTGAGAATAGAAATAAAACATAATTCTTATATTTGTCATGTTAATCGTCCTGGTGATAGACTGGCAATTGCATCTTGTAAGCAACGTCCCCCCCTGAAACCCCTTAAATGTCGTCGACTTATTTCTGTTCTCTCAACCAAATATTGTCTGTCTCAGCTTTTCCTTCTCTCCGCTGTTATCGCACATATCGCGGAACACGCCCTCTCGTTCCCAGAGTTCCCTTGGTGTTCCAAACTCGGCGACTTGGCCGTCGGAAAGAACAAGGATACGGTCAAAGTCAGCGATGGTACTCAGACGGTGCGCAATGACGATCAATGTACTGTCAGTGAACTCTTCTCGAATGCTGCGTTGGATGAGGGCATCGGTAGTCATGTCGACAGCTGAAGTGGCCTCGTCCAGGACCATAATCTTTGGCCGAGCTACAATGGCACGGGCCAAACATAGGAGTTGACGCTGACCTTGTGAGAGGTTCCCACCAGATTCAGAGATGGGGCTTGAGAGGTCTCGGAAAATATTTGTGTTCTTGACAGCGAGTGTTGATGTTGCTGCTGACGACGGTTCATTTGCAGGCGTAGCTGGTTGAGAGCCCACAAGGTGGACGCGACTCAGAGATTCTCGAAGCTCGTCATCCGTGTTGTCCTCGAAAGGGTCGAGGTTTGATCTAATAGTGCCTGAGAAAAGCACAGGGTCCTAGCAACGGGTTAGTTTTGAGTTATAATAGTCAGTGGTAGTAAATACCTGAGGGATTATGGCAAGACGAGATCTCAAGCTGTGCAGATCAATCTTCGAAATATCCAAACCGTCAATAGTAACGCTGCCAGAACGAGCCTCCAAGAACCGGAATAAGGCAAGGGTCAGAGACGACTTTCCAGCGCCAGTACGTCCTACAACACCGACTCTCTCGTTGTTCTTAACGTCGAAAGAGATACCCCTGAGAACAGGTGGCAGATCAGGTGCATATGAGACCTCGAGGTTGTCGATCTTCATAGTTCCCGAAGTAGGCCACGCAGCAGAGGGCTTCTCTCCCTCGAGTGACTCCGTCTCGAGCTCGGTATACTCGACAACTCGTTCTGTGGCATTCATGTTCAGTTCCATAGTAGCATAGTTTCGGATTGTCCAGAGGATGCTCTCGGCAAAGTCCATTGCAAACGAAAGGGTGAATCCGGCAAGCGCAGCATCCATACTGGGGCTCACAATAACAATGATGCCAACGATTGTCGAGAACAGTGTACCGATGAGACCCATACGTAAGCCCATCCAGCGATTGACGAGCCACATATAAGACGTGATGATTGCCCACGTATCAAGTTTCTGATACATCCTATCAATGTAGACCTGCGTCTTTTTGTATCCCCGAATAGTGGATACGCCAGTAAGCGCTGCGTTGAAGAGCTCAAAGACCGGAGACTTGCAGTTACTCTCAAGTCGCTTCAACGGTCGTGCACCATAAAGGAATCTGTTGCCCAGAAGCATACCGAGTCCCAGCAAGACTATAGCCAATGGAATGACGATCCCGGATGCAAAGAGAGCGGCGACACATACACCGATGAGAGACAAAAGGTTGGAGATGAACTGAGTCCAGTCTAAAGTGATGCGGTTGTCGATGATATTGAAATCCGACGAGAACCGGTTTAGGATTCTGCCAACGGGAACAGTATCGAGCCATCTCAGAGGAGTGTGTAGGACTGTAAACAGCATCTTCTCGAAGAGCGACCGACTCGCTTTGATGGCAAGATAATATGCCCAGAAGAATCGGAAAGTGCCAATGATCGCTGTAACTGATGAGATTGCAATGTAGACCCACAGGTAATACTTCAGATCGTAGTGAGTTTTGGTAATGCTGAGCTCGGGTGCAGAGCTGTATGGGAAATGTTGAAGCGAAAAGACGGAGGCATGGCCGTGTTGCTGTTGGAGCCTGCCGGCAGAAACACTTTCGTCAACATCACCAGTCCAGATTCGGAGCCACCAGGCTCGACCTGAAATTGTTAGTAAGATATCCCCATACCCACTCAGAGACTTTGAAACGTACCAAGAATTCCAATCTGAAAGCCAAGAAAGACAACCGCACATACACTCCACATGAGTGTGCCGCCACTATCCTTAAGATAAGTAAGATAAACGTGCTTCTTCACCATACCCTTCTCTCTTGCTTCTTCCTGAATAAATTGCTTAGCGGTTTTCGAAGGCACCTTTTGCAGTGGCATGTTTTCGTTCGTTTCAGTAGGGTCGGTGACAGAGACTTCCTCGGAGTTGACAGCAGTAGAAGAATCTATCGTTTCGTCTTCTGATGACTGCTGTGCGGTTTCTTCGTGGTGCCTGATTTCATCCAATGTCCCATCGCGAACGAAGTCGGCTACCAAACCGGAATGCAGAGCCACGCCTTCACCGAGCTCAACAATGTACTTGGCTTTCGACTGGACCAGGCCAACGTGATGGGTGACGAGAATTCTCGTTCGTCCCTTGCAAATATCGCCTGTGACACACTTCTCGAAAATATGTCGACCAACATGTGCGTCAACAGCACTAAAGACGTCATCCATAACCAAGATTCCAGCACGAGAATAGATAGCTCGAGCCAAAGTGACTCGCCACTTCTGTCCACCACTGAGATTGATACCATTTGCACCGAGCTCAGTCTTGTCGCCATCCGTAAGAATCTGCAGGTCCTTTTTCAAAGCACACACCTCGACGATTTTGTTATAACGTTCCTCAATGAAGGGCAAGCCGAACAAGATGTTATCGCGAAGTGATGCGCTTTCAAGCCAAGGGGTTTGTCCAACATAAGCGACGGACCCTGGGAGAATCCAGTCGCCGAGATGAGCCTGTGCATCGCGACGCTCGTCAGAAGAGACGGCTTGTGGCACACAAACAGATCCTTCCAAAATGTCTGTCTCGCCAAGGATAGCAGAAAGAAGCAAGCTTTTTCCCGTGCCAGTCTTTCCAGAGATAACGGATAGCTCACCAGCCGGAAAGCTAAAGCTTAAGTTTCTGAGGATGAATCTATCCTCATCGGACTTCTCATCGTCCTCGGGCCAAGCGATGCTCGCATTTTCAAATGCCACCTCTGTTCCTTCTGATAGTGTGTGCTTCATCTCAGGACCGTTGAGGTACGTCTGAATTCGATTGAGAGAAACATAAGTATCCACCCCCATTGTGATAAGCTCCGGTAGGACGCCTAGGGAGACCTCTAGGGTCTTGAAAATTCCAATACTAACGAAAGCGACCGATGGTTGAAGTTGGCCGTTGATGATGGCGTAGACGGCAAGAGATGTCGCGGCAAGGAGAATGGGGCTGATGACCCAACATCCAAATAGACCGGTATCAACAAGAAAGAGTCCCCAGAGGGTCTTGAGCTCCCTCTCTCTCATAGTCAGGATGCGCTTCTCCCAGCGGCTTTCAAGAGCGGCGAATTTAATCTGCCTCATACCGAGCAAAGCTTCGTTCACCACGGCAAGCTTTTCATCACGAAGTTTCATCAGCTTGTCTGACCTTCCCAGCAGTTCTTTGGAAAAGTAGGTGTTGACAGGAAGAGTGAGACCCCAGGCGAAAAATCCAGCTGCAAAAGGGATCCACCCGATCAGACGGACCAGGAAGAAGGAAAAGAAGAACAATTTGAAGATACTGTTGAAAATCAGAACCTGGAATCCTGTGAAGTTTGAAATTCGCAAAGCATCGACGCCGACAAGGTTGACGATGGCTTGTCGAGACTTGAGCACACTAGAGCCATCGTCGGATTCGTCCTCATTTTTCTTGTCAGGCGCTTCTTGCGATGCGTCTGACTCCTTTGACTTTTCTGCCGACTTTACGTTCTTGCGCCGAAGTGATTTTTCAAAGATGAGCGTTGAAAGCTGAGACCGAATAGGCAGGGCGATAAATGCAAAGGAGTACCAGAACGCCCACCCCTCAGCCCACTTTGAAACGAGTCAGTATCTTTGTATGGAGTCAAGAAAGGCAAACTTACAGCGTCCAGAAGGTTGAAGCCGGCCATTGCGAATACCAATACCCAGAGTTCCAGATTTGATGATTCAGATAGACCTACATCTCGTTGTTCAAGGATATTGATGACTCGCAACATGGCCCAGAAAGGCAGAAGAGCCAAGATGTTCCGGGAGGTGGTGATAAAAAACTGGAAGAAAAATTGACCTTTGTAGGCCCAAAGCACCGAGCGAAAGAGGCTGTTTTGGGGCTTGGACGCAAACCAGTCTTCTTTAAGGCCTGCAGCCCGAAGAGTCCTGTCTGGGTAAGGGACATCACTTGCGTCGAGATCCTTTTTCTGGGTCGCAAAACGAAGAAGAGGGCCAATCCATGACCAAGTATAGCGGCTAAAGGCAGATACGGTCCATTGGCCGTCAACTTTGTGATCTTCAACAAAAACGTCAGGTCGACGTGGAAGCAAAACACTGAATAACCCGAGGAAGATGGCAGTTCCAGCGTTTATGGCACGGAGGACCAAAGTAGCGATGGTTTCATGGGAAGTATGCTGAGCTTCCTTGATTAGTTGAGCCACAGTAATAGCGGCAACAGTAATCGAGGACAACAAGAGCCAAAGTCCGAGGTCGTGAACTTTCACAGACGAATGATGAGCACTCAACAAGATGGCATGCAGAACAATCAGAATCTATTTAGGAGCGTCAGTCTCACTCGAAGATTATCAGGCTCGAGCTACTCACCCATGCGCCAGCAAGAAGCCAGTTCTTGAGCACCATTTCATTTGGGGAGTCGTGAAGCGATGACAACGCTGATACAGCGATCGACGTTCCCAGACCTGTAGCGGACGAGAGCAAAACCAAGATCTTGGGTAGCCGGTTCGAAAAGGCGGCAATACTTTCTGGCGTGCTTTTCCCGTCGATGTCTTCATAGAAGTTATCCTTAGGTGTTCGCTTACGCACTTGGTTGATGACTGCGACTAGAGCGGGTGTAGTGGCCAATACTACAAGACCAAGGCCCACGCCAGTCACAACAACATCAAGGTTATCGACAACCATGATGATGGATTTGCAATATCGCAGATGAGGCGCTCTAGGGTGAAGTGGCGCGAAACGCCAGGTGGCGGTGTTTGTCGTTGTCCGTTCTTATGATAGTAGTTATCCTTGGGAAGCTCTTGAAATCTTATGAACAGACACCAGAAGCAGTCGCTAGACCGAGATAGAAACGAAGGAAAGGGAGAAATTGGATGTAGGAGAGAGTGGCAAGGATTCAACTGTCTTTATAAAATCCTCTCAAGTCAGTCATTATTCGTACATAGGTAGGTATAATAAATAAGCTGGCTGATGCTGCTCCTAGGATCTACGGGGGGAAAAGACAGGACCCATAGTACAATGCCGTATTCCGTGTTTGGGTGGATTGAGTCAACGAAATAAGACGTCAGAAAGACAAGGCTAGATAATCGAAAGTGTGATTTTTGGGTCAAGTCTCGAGTCTCAATGCTTTAAACAGCCACTCGAACAGGGTCGTGCATGGGTGAATTGAGGGGTGTTGTAGGGATAAAGGGTGGTTTGCTTGAGATATCGGCTGTAGGAGTGTATCATCATGGGGTTGGGAAGCTAGGTGGTTAGTGAATTTGCAAAGTTCCTCTGGAAGGGAAGCAAAAGATTGCCTGTGACTCTTCGCGGCGAGGCATTAACGATCCACAAAGAGTATGGTGGGATTCCACTGCAAGGTATGATGTGCAGTGTGTCGATGCGAGCACATTGTAGAAATAATCTTGGCTAAGGAATAAGTGTACCTCCATGTACAACATTGTGAACAACTCCTCGACTTCGGGATTATCGGGCAATGCCCTCTGGCGGACCTTTCCATTGTGTCCCTTGTGTTAGTTTAACAAGAGCAAAGTGAGGCCGGCATTCAGACCGCTTGTCAGCCACCATAACGAGTAGCAATGCAGGGTCTTTTCATGCGGATCGATCCAGAGAGCGAATATGCGACCCTGCTCCATTGGTGGAGACTACTGTACATACTGACTGTATCCGCAGCCATAGGAAGAAGTGATAGAGATAGGCAGTAAAATTGAAGCCTCGGTTAGCGCAGATCTCCGTCCAGGCATCATGTTCTTTTGTATGTGTCTGCCTGACATTAGCCTGGACAGAGTCCCTGTGAAGTTTGAGAATCTCTCTGTCCCTAAGATGAATGGTACTGGACGTACTACCCTAGAGATACAGGAAAAGTTGCAAGTTGATGCAAAAAGTCCGGCGGACAGGCGACCTAGGTTCACCCCCACTCGGTGCCAGTGCAGTGGAACTGAACCGTCCCCGGGATATTTGGTCCGTGCATCGCTTAACCGGGCATTGGAAGGTGGACCCGGTCAGCCGTTTAAGGAAGGACCTCCAGCAACCCGACTACATTACTCCACTGAGCTTGATAAGCAACAGCTTGAGAGTTACTGTATACCTGAAGCAGATAATTATGTAGTCTACATAGGTACCTTGAAATGAGGGTATGTAAGCAGTCAGCAGTTTAGACTAGTTTGATACGGTATACTTCCATGTCTAAATCGTAGATATCTAGGCAGATAGGATACCCAAGTATGGGCAGCAGTTACCGGTTGGCTCACAAACCGTGGATCGAACAAGTAGGACAAGACTTGTCGACAAAAACGCTTACCCTCCGAGCTACATGTCTGTCTACCTTAGCATCGACTAGATCGACAACTTCCTGGCCCTAACTATTCCCTTGTTCATTTTCATTTTTTTTTTTTAAAAAAAAAAAAAAAATAAGCAATGCCTTCACAACGGCGTGAGTCACCAATTAACTTCAACTTGCTGCATGAGATAGTGCAGCCGTGTCACTTGAAGACATGCACTATCTGAGGCTTGCGGACGATACTAATCAAGAAAACTTGTTCAAGATATCGATGATTCATAGCAACTACTTGTATACATCTAGAAGTTTGAAGTTTGTTCAACACCAGTTGTTTTTGAGCGTGAAGTTGGTGCTGTGTATGCTTTTCGATGCATTGACTCACGATTTTGCACTCGACCATTTTGGTTGAATGTATGTCCCAAGAACAAGGACAATGATAAAATCGCAACTGAGTCATCCGCGAAGAAAATCCACCTTGTTACTCGTTATCGTCAAACCCCATAGTGATGGCCGTCAGGGAAGCTCCAGAATCCAGAGAAATGATCGGTACCGGGTAAATCGCTATTCCCAGTACTTACACCAAGTCGGGCCAGCTGCATCACTGTATCTCAACTATGCATGTTGCACTTACACTACAACTTCTCCGAAGCAGTCAATGTATAACTCAACGGCTGGTACGCACTCAGTTTCACATGCCTATCCGAATGGGATGCACTATAATCTTACACAGCCCATTAAAAGGAGCATGTTTAAAACCTAGATAGTACTTGATCGACATGATGTGCATCCAAGGCAAATACAAGAAGAGTCTTCTCATTTTAATGAGTTATCATTTGAATGTTCTTGGTTTCCTGATACAAATAGCTTGCTTAGAAACTGTTGGGACCTGACAACTCCACTCCTGATGTATAATAGACCTTTTCAAGGCGTCTTTCACAAACTAGCTAAATTCTGTCAATGATTGAGAAAGTTCCTGCAATGCACTTCAGTAGAATGAAGTGTCTTCCTAGATACCTGGTATTATTGTCGTTAATGGATAGCTGAGTCGGTTGCCTTGTAGTTTCTTCTTCTTCGACCTCAAATTTACGTGCTTGCCTGGCTACATACTTAGGTAGCTACTTGCCGAACTATATGCGATTGCAATGTTTCGTCCATTTCAGAGAGCCTTGAATTCGATGCCAACCAAGAACTACACTGCCGCTCGCGTCTGCAACATCGAATTTTCCCTTGACACTCTCCAGTGTGATTAAGTACCTTTCAAAGACAAGCATGATTGCGATGACACTCGAATCAAAGGCCCAGGAGAACAAATATAGCCAGTCGTAAGAATATGATCAAGATGATCTGATAGTTCTCCCTATCAATCACATGCATTAACAAAATCACAACTTGGAGAGTTTGGGTGACTTCCGTTTACGTCCACACAATGCGAGGCTTTGCTATAATGGCAAGCGCTGTGCAGTATCTTCATTTCCCCCGAGTCCAGAGTGAGAAATGAGAAACGACCAGATTCGTAGTAGTACTGGGCGAGGAGCAGATAAGTCGGTTCCTGTTTTGAAGTACCCTCGATTCTTTCCGCATGTTCACTCCTGAAACTCTGTCTGAACGGGTGTCAACTCATTAGCTATGCTCATACTGCAGAATTTGAAGTATGAGACGGGAGTTCTCATTCTATCTATTCATAAGTCGAGTTCTGTGCATCCGTTTTGTTTTATCCAACCCAGTTGTGCCAATGGTATAAATTCTGGCTGAGCACACCCGTTGGTGGGTGAGACTGGTTGAGTATTTGACACTCTTCCGAGGAACGTTGTTATGCCGTTTCGCCAAGGGGGCGACCTTTTGGAGCTGCCATTGAAGATTTTCAGTGCTTTCTCTCGCCGAAGAGATATAGAAGTGTGCTTTCCGCCTACTAGGAGCACGATGCTATGCGCAACAGTCGTAGTCTCTATTTGAGATACATCGACGTCGGTAAGGCTGGCAACCTCGAATGTCATCAATAAAATAGCATTTGTGACTACCATTTACAACGGAGACGTTTCTGCCTATGTTTTTGAGTCGAGAGTGTGTCTTTCCTGGGGGTTTGAGATCGTGTTCTTCGGGAATCTATCGTATCCAGAACCGCTTTGTGTCGTGTATAATTGATAACGACCTGTGCTGATTTGGTACAATATTCCCGCTGGCTGTTGATATGAGACTGATTAGAATTTGACTTCACGTCCCTCTGGCTCCTTCGGCAAGGGGCTTGCACAGAGGACAAGAGATTCAACAAGAATTGCAAGGGATTCGGAAGCCTCTTAAATAAGACTCCCAACGAGGCTGTATCAGTCATGAACCTCAACATTCATTTACGTTATCAGCCAACTTCAAGTGAACATTGACCACTACCACTATTGATGTCATTCCTCAACTCACAGGTCAGCAGTTTAGTTCTGATCGTGGGGCTAGTTTTCATCCAAAGCTTGGGCGTCGTAAACCCTTCCACGATGATCCGTCTTTTCTCCACGCTTAGTATTTTTATGGTTCTCTTTGCACAGTTCCCGACGGCCAGGAAATAGAATGTTAGTATCCCCAAAGGTGGAAGCTCCAGATTGGCACATCTTGACATGGTTATACCAGCCCTTTAATGATAGCCGGCGCATTTGTCCAACGTTTGAGGCCATGTGGCCTTAGTCTAATACGATGGACTCCATCTTCAACATTGTTTTACTTGTTACCACAGCTCGTTAATTGCGTGTCGATTGATCAAGTTCAGATTCAGCCCCTACCACGAGAAATTCTCACAATCAGGGTGTTCGACGCTACGCGTTGCTACATGTATTGATCAAGGAGCCGTGGAAGATAAGTCCACTGCTTGTCTGAAAGAACTAAGGAGAGGTGGTTGACCAGGAAACAGCTGTCTGAGAGATGCAGAACACCGCATTGCACCTATCATAAGCAGGGCTTAAGCAACGGTAACGAGATTGCAGCTCACCATGACGAGAGTGACTGAGACAGTTCAGAGTTGAAAGCTGAGAACAGGTATCATGTATAGAAGGGAATTTACACGGGTGGACCTGGTTATTATCCCTGCTGTATTTTTTGCAGGTAGGCATACAAGTCAAATGTGGTCAGAGGATTCTGACAACAGGACCCATTGCGGTCTCCATAGTGACTGGAATTCAGGCCATTAGCAACTCGCAGATGATCAAGTTGTATAATCTGATTGGCTCTTCAATTCAGTCCAACATGTATGTATGTAACATCCAATATTCTCAGCCGGTAATGGATGGTCATGTCTTTGTTTTCTCCTGGCGTACGAATTCCCCCACTTGGTTAGCACGTTCATTTTGACTGACATCAGTTGGTTTGAGTCTAACACGAGAACCTGCTGCTGATCGGAGCTAATATGTAACAAGTCTTTTGTTTACTTGATGAGCTTTGGTTAGTACTTATTTGGGAAGTCAAGTGTCTTTGAAAAGGGTGCCATGGTTCAAAGTAAACGCCACAAGGTACAGTAATGTAAGAAACATGGGGATAGGCAGCCAACCGGAATCGAAACACTTGTTTTATGTCTTGTCTTGTCTCTTTGTGTTTCCAGCGGCTGGCTTCCGTACCTTTACCATCGGATGTTTCCATATACTGACGCTAACTTCCACCCGACGGAGGCAAGACAAACACTGTAACAGCAGGACAAAAGAGGAAGGGGGGATTAAAGTTTTTGTCCTTTTGATGAATCATTTTTGTTTTGCAAATGTATGTATTTTACAGTCCTTGCCTAATGCACTGTGATACTCACCTCCTTTCAGGGCTGATGAGCTTTGGCCCCCATGAGTTGCCTAGGTCCTTTCTACTCCGTAGGTACCTAGGCTTGGTACTATCTACTGCAGGCATGATGGGTGAGCCTGTGCCGGCGCCTGATCACCTATGGAGCCGTCCATACGATCCTGGTAGAAGAGGCGGTCTTGTTTAGTAGACGTGGTAGGTCCTAGTAAATATTTCAATACCTTGCGAGGCACTGGATCGTGATGCTGTACTCAGCAAGGCTTAATAACTCCTTGGTGCAGCGCTTGGCTGCGGCGCAACTGTGTTGGGATTGGATCCAAGTACGGATGCTGTAGGCGGCGTGTCCACTGAGATGAGACCCATCGATAAATCTGACCCGACTTGCTTGACTGAGGTCCATAGTAGAGAGTACCTGACAGTGCATTGCATTGCCCTGCTTTTCCCCCTCGTGACATGCATCTTTTACGCTGCTCTCTATTGGATCAAGGTCCCCGATTAGCCAGCCCATGTATGTGATCGCCCGCGCATCCGCCGCAACTTTACTAGGCAGATGCAACTAAATTTGAAGTAGAAACTTCCACCTACAGCGCCCTGCATAGACCAAACGCTCTGTGCCTCGTGCCTCGTGCCTTGTTCCTATGACGGGAGAGTGCCCGAGATTTGAATTACCTACCTAGTTACAGCAAGTGTCAGAGTGAGAATCATAAGTATGTACTAAGGTGGTCAGAATAAGCCTCAATCGTGCCGTTGACTCCTCTTTTTCACCCTTTCTTCACTTTCGCTTCTTTTACATCTCCCCCTTCCTTATTTCCAAACAATCAATCAATTGGAAACCAACACGCAACTCGTCTATCGATCTCTACCTGTATTATCTTACTTTGTCTTTCTCCCCCTTAGCACCTAAGCAGCTTGGCATCCGCCTTAGTACACCTGCTACTAATCAAAGGCTTCCAAAAAGGTCCACACCAGCTCCAGTCTGGAGCTCTCCACCATCAAACTTGCCTGACCCGTTGTTACTCTACTACTACAGAACTCATTAGTCTACTACCGGGCTACCGATTCCCATCCATCACTGCCGATACCATCGATAATACCTAGCAGTTCTCAAGAGAAAAAAGAGTCCACTTTCGTCCTTGACTTTCTTTTTCTTCTCTCAATTTCCACCTCCGCGCTCTCACCTTCATCGACTTCCGTCGTACTCAAAAAGTGTGGGAGTAATTGAGCTCTTCTTGTCTCTTCTCCCACAGCCTCACTAGGCCTCTCACTACCTATGCAGCTTCCATCGTATTCTGATCAACCAAACGAACCGTCGCGATGAAAGCCGCTCCTCTTATCATCAATTGGCACGACCAAAATGCCCCCGTATATTCAGCTCACTTCGAACCCACAGGAAAGGGTCGTTTAGCTACAGCTGGTGGTGACAACCATATCAGAATATGGAAGGTCCAAGTTGATGGCGAGGACCGCAAGGTCGAATACCTTTCAACTCTTTCCAAGCACAACCAGGCCGTCAACGTTGTTCGTTGGGCACCCAAGGGTTGGTCTATACTGATGACCTCTTTTCCCTCCACTCGCCGCTGACATTCTTCTTTCCAGGTGAGCTTCTAGCTTCTGCCGGCGATGATGGCAACGTGATTCTCTGGGTGCCAAGCGAAACGCCCCAAACAGCTTTTGGTTCAGATACCCCAGAAGATAAAGAGTCATGGCGAGCAAAGCATATGTGTCGATCTAGTGGAGCAGAGATCTATGATTTGGCCTGGTCTCCTGACGGTGTGCACTTCATGATCGGTAGCATGGATAACATTGCGCGAATCTACAATGCTCAGACAGGTCAGCAAACGACTACAATCAATTCGATGCCCGGCAATCTCTAACACAACGAATAGGTACCCTGGTGCGCCAGATCGCCGAGCACAGTCATTACGTCCAGGGCGTCACCTGGGATCCCCTCAATGAATACATTGCGACTCAATCATCCGATCGATCCGTTCACATCTACTCACTCAAGACCAAGGATGGCCAATATACTCTCAGCGCAGATGACAAGACCCCTAGACTTGCCAGTCATATCAAAGCCGACCTTCCTCCCCGACGAATCTCCTCTAGCAGCCCCGCTCCTCCCGACTTTGGCCATCGCTCTTCTCTCTCTGTCCTCGACCCCCCACCTTCTATGGGATCACCTGTGCCTTCTGCACCGGGTACGCCCAACTCGTTTGCGCTTCCCATGAACCCTCCGAGTGTCGTCAGCCATAGTCGTCGATCTTCGTTTTCCTCTCGACGATCTGTATCGCCGGCGCCATCTATGCCTCTTCCTGCAGTCATGCCTATGGATCCGTCTCCAAAACCTTCCTCGGCTATGAACAGCGGCATGGGGATGAAGAATGCCAATCTTTACGCCAACGAGACCTTGACATCCTTCTTTCGACGACTCACTTTTACGCCGGACGGCAGCTTGCTGCTGACTCCATCCGGACAATACCAGAACCAACACCAGGTTGAGAGAGACGCGAAGCCCACCTATGAGGTGATCAACACTGTCTATATCTACACGCGTGGCGGTATCAACAAGCCCCCGATCGCCCACCTGCCTGGCCACAAGAAACCTTCCGTCGTGGTTAAGTGCTCCCCTATATTCTACACGTTGCGTCAGTCTCCTCCAGTGACGCGGAATATTACCATTGATACATCTTCCTCGGAAGAGCCTATCCCAGCTCTTCCGGAGCCTCTTTCCAAGCCATCACCGGCTCCTTCGGTCATGGAACCACCCCCTCCACCAGCGAACGCATCTGAAACCAAACCATTGGGTGTAGATGCGGCGTCAACTACGCCGGGTCCAAAGCCTGCCTTTTCACTTCCTTATCGCATGGTCTATGCAGTGGCTACACAAGATTCTGTTCTACTATATGATACTCAACAGAAGACTCCTATCTGTGTTGTGAGCAACCTACATTGCGCTACATTTACTGACCTGGCATGGTAAGTTGAACCGCCACTCAGATGATTAAAAGTATACTAACAAATCACCTAGGTCGAGCGATGGTCTGACTCTCATGATCTCTTCATCTGACGGGTTCTGTTCTACCCTGTCGTTTGCAGCCGGGGAACTGGGTGAAATCTACAAGGGTGAAGTTGGTCCTCCCAAGCCTCAAACAGCTGCTTCATCCAACCAAAGTACCCCTCTGCCTACGCCAACAAATGCGTTTGCACCACCTTCACCATTCCCCAACGGCTCACATCACCAACATCGCAACTCAGCGAGCTCCTTCACGGCGCCTTCTCCTCCCCAATCGGCTTCGGTTGCGTCTCAGCGCCCATCATCTCCTGCGAGATCAAATTCGACATCATCGGTTGCCACCATAACTACGCAGGCCAGTACTGTGCCTGCTACTGGAGTAGTTACCAACCCGACTCTTATTTCTGGCAATGTTCCAGGCATCGCTGCAGCAAACTCGGGTAAGGTGACGGGTGTACCATTGACTACACCTCCTGAAACACCCCGAAGTGCTAGTGCTACCGTTGTGAGCAACAAGCGTGAGGCGAGCGAGAGCGAGAAGGAGGACATCAAGGAGCCTAAAAAGAGGCGAATCGCACCAACCCCCGTGGAGCCCAAGAGTTGATCAGACTCTTTTGAAAGAGAGCATAATGTTGTGCCTCGAAAGGGGTGTTTTGTTTCTTTGTTTATGCAGTGTTCATTCGGAAACGGAGTGACTTGTCCACGGTCATGGAAATACGCGATTTAGCAAGCATGGAAAGGCGTTTGATGAGTCTGATTAGGAAGGACTGATTTACAGCGTATCACAATGACAAGGAAGTTGTCTGGGTCAACCTATAGGATAGGATCTTCGTCAGGTATGAGGTAGACGAACTTTACAGCCATGCACGTACATGGCAAAGGGGGAGCATGACATACGCCGGGGTATTTATATAGTCTAGACAATAAAATTTGACAGAAATATCTGAGTACGTCTCCATTTGCCGTGAGAAATCTCAGTTTAACACTGGTTTCCAGCCTTTACGCTGAACAAACTGTTCAACACCCTCGTCTTGGAGGATCTCAGCGCCTCGTCGTCCTGTTACAACGCTACGCTCATGGTCTGGTCCACGGACGTAGAATGGATATGATAAGCGTCCGTTCTCAGTCTTTTTGTTCTTGCCTCCGATAGGGTCCTGTGGTTCCCAGGTTGAGCGACCCTTATCTCGCTTCCCAACGAGACCACAGGTTCGGCGATCGAGAGAAAAATACCATCGTCGTTGGTGTACGCTGCCGATGGTATTGGAAGCCCCTGGATATGCATTCATCTTGCGGACCTCTGCATCTTCTAGTTCAAGTATCTCACGCTCCATGGCTGAGACGTTTTCTGCGTTGATATCTACATCAGCGCTCGTAGGAACATTCTCACTTTCACTATTTTCGCTACCATCTTCGTCACTCGTCTCAGGATGTGTCTGGGTTCGCATGCAGGGGCGTCTTCGATTCGGGGGTGCCCTCCCACTTCTCGCTCTGCCAGCGATATCTTCCGATTTGGTCAAGCGGAGGTTCAAGACATAAGGGTCTGGTAAGCGAGATCCGTGTAGGCGGATACGAATCTTCCGGGTTTGAAAAGCTTCATGTAAAAGTGCTTGTGGTGTTGGTATAGGAGATGATGGCGGTGATGATGGCGGTGACGATGGATCTTCAGAAGGTAAGTGTTTGCTCTTTCGCGCCATGATACTATATGTCCCTGTGTCCCATATGAGAAGAGAACCAGTTGAGTTTGAGGCGGTTTCTATAAGGTGGTTCTAAGCATGAGGATTAGTATGCATGTAACAAGAGGGACTGTTCGTATACCCATAAGCAATGCATTCTTGTCTCAGTCGCATTTCTATTCATTCGTGTAGAGTTTGGGTCACCTGGGAGCCCATACATGATGGCCCAACTAACACTGCTCGTCTCGTTGATTTGAAGGCGGAGATCATAGTGCGTGCCTGCAACAGGATGGTCATGCTGATGGATGACAAAATGAGCGCCCTGAGGACTCCCGGCGTTTGTAGTGTACAGTGGCGTATATTTTGGTATTGATATTGTAGCTGGACAGATTACATGTTGTGAGAGATGGTTCTTAAAGTATGAAAGATGATCATCCACAGCAGCCAAGCCAGACTCTATATCCGCGGTTGTCGGTGATTTTGACTTTGAAGGCGATATTGAGTCTAGGGACCATTCAAGGTTTCGTTTCTTGATGAACGGATTAGGGATAAGACCTGGACTTGGTGGTCGTTTTCCTGTCACGGTGTTGTTGTTGTTGTTGTTGATATTAAGTTACCAGACTATAATTGGCTATGGAGCTATCATCCTTGCTTTTCATTTGTGATTATACAACCAGCTTTCTCCCTTACAGCGCTCAAACTTCTTACAAATACTACAGTACTGATACGATCAGACTTTATACATGGGCTTATCGAAGAATATAGTGACTGCAAGATCGTATACGTCGACGTTCCTACCAAGAAACTATCCATGACACGGATAGACCGAACCATGATTTTGAAGCACAACAACCGTCATATTTTTGAATCATGATAAGTGTATAGAAAGATACATTGTATTGACGTAAAATCGATAAGATCACCAGCACTCAATTGGGGTGCCGAAGGTTTGTGGCGAAACGGGAAAGCCTCAGCGTCACATGGAAAGTTTTCAACCGGTTAACCCAACGGACAAAACCAAATGGCCTCTGACGAAGTGAGGAAAAGTGGCTGTAATTAACAATCAGCATGACCGAAATATCAATATTACCATCATGTAAGCCCAAGAGAACATAAATAATGTTCAAACTTTAAACAATCATGATAAATCCTTAACTTGCGGCTGCGGCAAGTACTCTGCACTCTTAGGTACTTCCTCAAAAGGTAAAAATAACGAAAGTACCTAGGCAGGAAGGCGGCAGGCGGGGGGCCCAGACTCTCTAACCTGCCGAGGTCTGGCTTCTGCTTTTCCGTCCCCATCTCGTGTCGCCCCCGGATTTTTCTTCCTTAAACTTGGACGCGCCTACCTCCAGTTCACAGGCTACAGGTCCAGGGTCCACTATTCCTGTCTCTAATCAACTCAGTCTTTCTCGGCTTTTCTCTAGCGACATCTCTCTCCTTGCTCCTCCTTTTCAACTTTCCATGCCCACGCCTGTCGCGACCACAATTATCCTCGACACTGCGACGACTCGACCCTTTATCTTTTATCATCACTCACGGCGGCACTTTTGCCCGTATTCCGAGGCAACTCCGTTGCCCCCGCGCGCCGTTTGAACGCTAAACTGGGGTTTGCATACAATCACGGAGTCAGTCTCCGATTTTGCGTCCGGTACACTTCCCGAGGTCCACCACCCAACGTCACGAGAGTACCACACAACCAAGCAGAGTCAACTCCTCAAAGAGGCTCAAAAGATTAGACGGCAGGACTCCTGGCATTACAATACCGCTGTTCGGTAATTCATTGTCCGGCCCCGGCCTTAATTCCCTTTCTTCCTACGACAACATCCCCATCATCACATCACGGTCCAATGGCTTCTCCGCCTAAGCCCTGGGAGCAACCTGGCGCGGCTGCGACTGCTGCTGGTAAGTCGCGATCATCTTCCTTCCTTCTCTATTCCTTCCCTATCACGTTCCATCTCAATCGCCTCCGAACGTTCGCATGCTTACTAGTGACACATAGTCCCTTCCATCTCTCCCTCAGTCGCATCGACCGTCGATTCATCCGACGCCCCTCCAATCCCTAATCGTCCTGCTTCTCTCACCTCTACCGTCAACCAGAACGCTGCCAACTACAGCCGGATGAATTCCTCGCCATATGGCTCCATGGGCGGCGCGTACTCGTCGCCCTATTCCAGCCCCTACTCACGATTCGGAATGGGTGGCATGGGCGGCATGAGTGGTGGCTACGGTAGCATGTATGGAGGAGGATACGGTGGTTATGGTGGCGGCATGTACGGCGGCATGGGTGGCGGCATGTATGGTGGCGGCATGGGAATGCCTGGCGACCAAAACAGTTTGACAAACTCGTTCAACAACAGCACGCAAGCTACTTTCCAGATGCTCGAGGGTATTGTCACAGCCTTTGGCGGCTTTGCGCAGATGCTCGAAAGCACTTACATGGCTACTCATTCTAGTTTTTTCGGTAAGTTGTTACTCATCCACTGGTCCAGAGGCCTATTTGTTAACACCTTCTAGCCATGGTCTCTGTAGCCGAACAATTTGGTAACTTGAGAGATACCTTGGGTTCAGTGCTGGGCATCTTCACTTTGATGCGATGGATCAGAACTTTGATTGCCAAAATCACTGGTCGACCGCCGCCAGCTGATGCAACTGCTCTCACACCTGCGGCCTTTGCTCGCTTCGAAGGCCGCAGCATTGGTCCTGATGGCAACCCTCTTCCCGCTAAGGCCAGCAGGAAGCCTCTTATTTTCTTTGTTCTGGCCGCGTTTGGTATTCCTTATCTCATGTCCAAGATGATCAGATCACTGGCCGCCTCACAAGAACAGGAGCAGAAGCGTCTCCAAGCCCAGGCAATTGAATCACAGCAGCCCGTGGACCCCTCCAAGCTCGAGTTCTGCCGACTTACCTTTGACTTCCTACCTCAGCCCAACACCGGCATGGAGCTTGAGGCTCGCAAGGGCGACCTCGTTGCTGTCCTCAACAAGAACGACCCATCCGGTAACCCCAGCGAGTGGTGGCAATGTCGGGCTCGCGATGGCCGCCAAGGTTATCTGCCCTCTACTTATCTCGAGGTCATCAAGCGTCCTGCACAAGAGCCCAAGAAACTCAAGGCCGCCCCTAGCGAGAACAGCCGCGCAAACTCACTGACAAACTCAATCATGCGTCCTGAGGATGGCAAGGAGTATGCTTCAGCCGACGGCATGCAAAGAAGCCATTTTTACTCATAAGATTTGCTTGCAACGCATTGGAAACGTCGATAATAATATATGAGGACGAAAGTCTGTACGATTCTGTCTTGAATAGGGCGGGGTGCATTTGGTGATTGGATTACAAAAGTCATCACGGAGTTGTGGTTGGGTTTTCTTACGCATTAATTCCTAGCGTTTGGGTTCATCGTGTCTTGCGATATTCAGGGAGGCAAAATCCCGAAAAGATATACGTTATATACATTCACTTTTCAAGCCATACTGTAGCGCTTGATAAGCGCTTCATCACATTACACATATACTTAGGCGGATATAGTCTGATGTGCGAGGTGGTGTGCAAATTTCAATTGGGGGTTTGTGAAATCATCCGTGACTAAAGAAGAAATGCTGGGATCTTGAAGCATCCCACAGCTAAAAGTCGACGATCGTGCTATGATGTAGAAGAATCTCGGGACTTGAAACTTCGAGTATCGAGCTTCAAAGAGAGGACCAGCCAGCTTGCTTGTATAGCCTCACAACCACCCCAGTACCCCCAGCCGAGAGCCATGGTGGATATTATACAAGTCAGGGTATGGGTTGCTTCCCCAGGATGCGTATACTTTAACATATTCAGAAATATTGGTTGCCCAAGCTTTCCACGATGCCATGCCTCCTGCACAGACTTGACAACGCTGTAGACCAATATATAATCACAGCGTCAGTGAAGATAAGACTTGAGCAGGAGATTTTAGCAGGCTTGACCGAAACAGCGTGGCAGTTGGGAGTCATCTGGCGGTATGCGTGAGAATCTCTTCGCTACTGTTAGCTTGTTATTTACATACATCATGTCGGCATAGACACTAGCCATGCCCATTTATGTGAACAGATCTCGGAGTTATAACTCCTTGTCCATTAAGAAGCCCTCCTCAAATGGAATTCAGGCATTAGAATGCATATGCATCGTTGGCCATGTCGCCCCCTCCCCCTGACTAGGCTACCTCCCACACTTGACAAAGATGTCAACCAAATTGAACAAAAACTCACCGCCAGCCTTTTTTCACATTTCTGTAAGCCGCTCGCTTTTTGTATTTCTCCATTAACCCTCAGCCTCGTACGAGTTGGACTTGTGCTTGGGTTGGAACTTGAATGTCGGGTGAACAGGACCGAGGAACATCTCACTGTAAGCATATTGTCAGCACTCGGGTCTACCTAAGGCAGTAATGAACTACAACTTACCTGATCTTGATCCAGTCCCTGAAGTTGTTCGACGCCATCAGGGTCTCCATCTCGTCTCGGCCCTCGTACGCGGGAGGACGGTCGTTGAGGTCAGGAGGGAGACGCTCGAGCAAGCCAATAGGAACGTAGCGGTGGGCAAAGCTTAGCCACTCGAGGAGGAAACGGCGAGTGAAGCCGATGCCAAGCTCATCAGAACCCCAAGCATCTAGGCCGTAGCGCACGAATTTTTCGATGTAGCGGAGACGCTCACTGGACGACTTGTCGAGATACTGGCCCTTATCAATCTCTTCAAACAACCAGGGCTTAATGAGAGCACCACGACCAATCATGACGGTATCAACACGAGCCTTCTCAATATGCTCGTAATACTCGACGTGAGAGTAACAGTCACCGTTACCGAGGAAGTACATGCGACCATCCTTGGCGTTCGGGAGGGTGCTGGCGTCGGACTCAGCAATAGTATCGGTCAGGACATCCTTCTCATTGTTGTAAGTCTTGACGAGAGCAGCACACTCGCTGATGTAGCCCCAGTCAGCCTTCTTGGTGTAACGCTGCTCACGGCTGCGACCGTGAAGAGTGAGGGCAGCACATCCAGGAGCACCAAGGCGTTCCCTGTGCTCTCGCGCACCGAACGCCAGCTTACCGATGAGCTGGGTGGCCGTAGGGCGAGAGTTTCGGATACCAGTGCGAATCTTGGCAGTGATAGGAACTTCTCCCGACACAGCGTTCATACCTCGAATCATGCGCTCCAGCTTACCAGAGTTCTCTAGAAGTGCTGATCCACCACCAGACTTGAAGACCATGTCGATAGGGCAACCGCAGTTGAGGTCGATGAGACGAAGGTGGGGGCAGAAGCGGTTTAGAACATCGGCAGCCTTCGTGACAACCCAGTGATTATTTCCAGAAATCTGTGCACCAAACTTGATGTCCTTGGAATGGATGTAGTTGTCAAAGATGGGAATAGAACCAGGGTTGAACTTGGGAGGAGTGATCTCGGACTCATGGACCTTGAGAAGCGTCCAGTCGGCCTTTGTTCCTTGGATCAGGGGCATGCTCAGGGCCATTTCTGAGTAGGTGAGCTGAGCGCCAAGCTCGACACAAAGTCGACGAAAAGGAAGATTTCCCTGTGTAGTGAGAGGTGCTAGGGTGGGGGTCTCGGGGCCAAAATAAAGGCGACGCTTCTCAGAGGGCTTGAAAGGAGGATCGATAAAGCGGGCACGAAGATCCTCAATTCCCTCATCGGACTGATTCTTACGACGGTTCATAAACTCCTCACTCAGTTTGGCCTCCTTATTAAGCCAACCGATGTACTGTTCAGACTGTGTGAAATCAGTTCGCTTGCGGTTGAGAGCAATTTTCTTGTCAATGCCAACGACGTTGTAAATGGCGGGTCGCTTCTCTTCAGATCCCTCATCAGCGGGCTCGCCGTTGTCACCACCGTCAGCAGAAGTGTTGATAAGCACCAGCTCTTTTCTTCCATCCTCGTGCTCGATCTCCTTCATGTGGCTCTTAACAAAGCGGCACTTCCAGCCTGCAGGGCAATGACCATGTGCCTCAAACACAGGGCATTTGCCTCCAAAGGTCTCAACATCGCCTCGGCGTCCCTCTTCGAGATACTTGCGAAGATCGTGGGAAAGGTTGCAACGGTCACCAAATCTACATTCTCTGGGAGAGAACTCGGGGTAGAAGGCTCGGCTGTTGCAGAGGCGAAAGGCATCGTCGAACTTTCCAAAGTCACGTTCAGTATTTTGGCCCTTCTTCTTCTTATCCTTCTTGTCCTTCTTTCCTTTGCCCGCCTTGCGGTTGTCATCCTGGCCGTCATTGTTGACGGTACCGCGAGCCTCGGCCGCATCGTCGTTGTTTACGGCATCAGTGGCTGTGTCCTTGAACTTTGACAGGTCGACAAGATACCTTTCCGGGAAGTGTCAGTCTATCGCGCATGCGTCATAGCTCGAAGAACTCACTCTTTCTTAATGGGAGCAATTCCTTTGGTACGCCCGTCAACATGTTCCGACTTGGAGTCTGGCTTTGGCTCCTCGGCCCCGTTCTCCTTGTCAGCGTCTGTCACATTTCCGTTGTCCTTGCTTGCAGGCGCATCATGCAGACCTTCTCCAGGCACAGACTCAGAGGGAATCGAGTCGTTCATCTTAACCCGCTTCGAAGCCCGCTCCCCGTCATCTTTGGAAGTCACGATATTGCTTGCATCAGCTACGAGCTCGGCGTGATCAAGCCCCGGGGGCACATCACCCATCAGAGCGTCGGGTTGCTCACTCATGGTGTTGATCTTTTTGGATGTGTGATGTTTTCTGAGAGGCGTTTACTTCTTAAAGAAGGTCGACGATATATCGAATCTTTGTACGAATATCAACTGTCAAAATGAGTGTGTGTTTTGTGAGGCGAGCAAGTGAGTGTAAGAGGTGAGTTGGAGATGAAGGAAGGAAGGAAGCGGATGAGGTTGTACAAGAAAAGTTTCTCCTCCTGCATAGGTAGGTAGGTATGTTTGGGTATTATTGCCTCACCGTTCACACTACCACCAGGTAGTGAATAAAGATGCAAATTTGGCAGTGTTTGCAGCTGCCTGCCACGGGCAAAGGTCAATCGTGAAAATGAGACCAATCCTTTCGAATGTACATTGAAAAAATTCCTCGATTGGGTCGTCTAAAAGTGATGTTACCTTAGATGCACTAACAACTAACTATCGGGGGTCTCTTTCCGTTCTGGGCTATGAGGTCAGAGAGCACTCGCACTCAGACAAAACGGGGTACTACCTGTTCCATACTCGCGACACCTCCACTATGAGGCCCTGGCGCCTCCACAGCTTAGTACTAAGTCATCCATACCTACATAAGGGCCAGGTCTCACTAGGAGTGCTCTAGATTCAGGGCTACAATCGCTACGAGGTACTCGGGTACTTGGACTCGACAGAAGGAAGACCAACTGCCAAAGCCGACCCTGGGCAGCTCTAACGTTGCATGAATGATCCTACTTGGGCTTTGACATATGGATCCTTTCTTTGCTGTCATTGTCGCCGTCTACAGCTCATCTGCCCTCTCCGCGCTTTACGGTTTTGGCGCATCACTTATGGGGTCTGCTCCTAATTGATTGCTTTTTCTTTCATCTTCTCCGTCCACTTGTACACGTATAAAGTGGTGTTTACCCTCCCACTTCAGCTCACCTCTTCCCCCACCTCGCCTGGTCCAAGTCACAAGCTCAAGGTCTCGTCTACGGGCAATGAAGAAGAGCCTACGAAGTCATGGCGGATCCGCGGAGGTCTCCCGATAAGTCGCTTCTCAAGACAAGAGGTACCCAACAACAGCAGAGATCGCCAGCTCCGGCGGCCCCAATGCGAGGGCAGAGCTTTGTCGACGACGATTCGGACGACGATGACGAGTCAAGCGACCAGATGCCCTTACCAAGGAGTCATACACCAGGTCATCTCGCCAGCAAAAGCATACAAGCAAATCGCCGGAAACCCTCGGATCTTTCCATCCGACAACGCTCCCAATCAGCATCACAAACCGCATCCCAACCTCCACCACAACCCGTCTCGCAGGGAGCCCCCGCGACCTCGAAAACAGCGACCTACAAACCAACGTCTGGCTTATCGAATATAACCGGGGATGCATCGAGCGAAGGGGACAGACGTACACGGCGGCCTACCGCTTCACGGTCAACATCTGCCATAACCAGTCGAACCACTGCACAAGCAGCTGCACGATACGGGCCGTATAGATCCCGCACATTCCATGAGGAATACACGCCGTACCCCCTACTTCCAGACCCAAAAACATCTCCCAAAGTCGATGTGGCTCCAGCATCGGGTATGTACTGGTCCAGGGCGCCTGTGTCAGGCGCTTCTCATACCTCGTTGCGAGCACATACAACAACTATCATTGGTTCAAACGTATATGTCTTTGGTGGCTGCGACTCAAGAACGTGCTTCAACGATCTCTATGTGCTGGATGCGGATTCTTTTCACTGGACTATACCTTATGTTGTTGGTGATATACCCGTTCCTTTAAGGGCCATGACGTGCACTGCCGTAGGCAAGAAGCTTATCGTGTTTGGTGGAGGTGACGGCCCGGAGTACTATAACGATGTTTATGTTTTGGATACCACAAACTTCCGATGGACAAAGCCAAAGATTATAGGGGACAAGATGCCCTCGAAGCGGAGAGCGCATACTGCCTGTCTGTATAAGAACGGTCTTTACGTTTTTGGCGGTGGCGACGGTGTCCGGGCCTTGAACGATATCTGGCGGTTAGACGTTGCCGATGTCAACAAGATGTCATGGCGACTGGTTTCAAGTTCCGACAAGGCAAGTCCGGGGACTAAAGACTACCGTCCCAAAGCCAGGGGCTATCACACAGCCAACATGGTGGGCAGCAAACTCATCATTTTTGGTGGCTCAGATGGCGGTGAATGTTTTGACGATGTATGGGTATACGATGTTGACGCGCAAGTGTGGAAAGCAGTGGCCATACCTGTTGCTTTTCGTCGGCTGTCGCATACGGCCACAATAGTCGGCTCATATCTCTTCGTTATCGGCGGACACGACGGAAGCGAGTATTCTAACGACGTCTTACTTCTGAACCTGGTTACGATGACATGGGACAGACGCAAAGTATATGGAAAAGCGCCTTCGGGCCGTGGCTACCACGGAACGGTGCTATATGACAGCCGGCTCATCATTATTGGAGGGTTCGATGGAAGCGAGGTGTTTGGCGACGTTATGCTACTAGAACTGGCTGTCCATGCGTACTACTCGCAGATCAGTCATTTTACTATCGAGGTGTAATACCATAAGCTGTTGCAGCTCTCTCTCTGGATATGTCAGTGCGTGTTTTGCTAATTGATTTGTTGTTATGGGACGATAACTGGATCCTTTGTCAAGGAAGCTAGCGGGGAGTCGATGGTGCAGATATTTTGTTTACATACCTAGTATAGAGTAACTTCAGGTGTTAGTTGGGCCATCTATTCTGAGTTTTTGAGTTTGGTGTGCACAGCATGTTTAAAAAATTGGTGATGTTTTATATGTATGGCTAGTTATGATACAATGGAAGCAATTCAGCTTCCAAATGAAAGCCTACTCCGAAACGACCTCGTCATGACTTCCACCCAATCTATGACAACTCAAGTAGGAAAAATATAAACAACCAGTTTTGCTCTAGTGATTATCATATAACAGTAGACTTCCTTTTCTCCTTGACTCGGCACTTCATAAAACTCCTTCTCTTACCACCATGTGTACAATTTAACCCTGTTCGCTAGATAAGCTTAATTGAATCGGATTGGCGCAGTATTAAAAAATAAACGGCTCGAGATGGTTGTGCGACGCGGAATAATTTTGAATCAGATAGGATTATCGCTTCACAGGTAGAGGCTCATTTAGGCCTTGCTCCCTTGAGCTTGCTTCTTCTCAGCCAATCGTCGCTCTTCAGCAGCAACCATATCTATTACACAAGTTAGCCTCATGATCTTTCTCTCAGAATCGCATATGCAACCTACCCTTCCAGAGGTCCTGGCCCTCATACTCCTCCTTGTGGATTTTCTTCTCGATGAGACGCTTGTGTTCGGGGTCGTTGGGGTCGACAACCATGACGGTCTGCCAGCGACCCTCACCCTTCTTGGCGTCATTCACCTCAAAGATTGCAGAGATGATGAGAACCGCAAGAGTAAGACCCTGTGCGTACACACGAGCCTGAACGACCTTGTTGGCTGTGTTCATGGGCGAACGGCTGACCATGGCAAAGGCAACACCCATGGAAGCAAGCCATGAGACGAAGACGATAGAATATCGGTTCTCCTTTCCGTACTCCATGAAGCGCTCCATTACGGTCTGGTTCTCGCGGACGATTTGCTGCGCGCGCTGAGTCTGGTCCTCGTAAAAGTTCATGGGGTTCTGCTTCTTCTGGAAATCCATGGACCAGCGATCGGCGTTGATGATGGCACCGAAGGTACCAGCAGATGTGACGAGGAAGGTCCTGAAGGGAAGAGTGAGGCCGCGGAAAGCAGGGTATCGCCTTGAGGCAAGGACAACGCCTCCAAGGCCTATTGTGAGACCAAGACTGCCTCCGATGAAGCCACCCTTAAGGACGGCCGAGTAATGCGCCTCCTCTTCTTCCTTTGTGAGAATCTTCATGGTTGCGATGCGATTGGTGCCGAGAGCGAGCTAGTTGGAGAGGTGAAAATGGGTCGCGAAGCGAAGACAGAGAGAGAGAGAGAGGTTTGTAGAGATAATGTTTGTTTATTCCCAAGGCGCAAGAGCTTGAGTTTCCAAGATCAAAGTCGTATGACGACGAAATGGTAGAGGTGGGCTGCAGCGCGCGGTTTAAACCCAGTGTGGGTCGATTCCAGCTCTCGGGATTCGATGCCGTAAGTAGTAGCAAGGTACTCACTATCTCGAAGCGTGAGGTGGTACCTAGAGTACCTGCGTAAGAGTGAGGTAAACGTGATGAAGTCGTGATGCTCGGTTTCGTCCAACGCTATAAAGTATGTGGTATTTTTTGCAGTGAATAAGTCTTGTGAAGCCCTTTTTACTCTATCCTGACGTGTGGTATAGCAATTGTATGTACCTCTTTTTTTTCTTGCATGACGGCTTTCGGCCAATGCATGATGTCAGATTCTTCCGAAGTCGTCCGGCGCAAACAGTCACCGAACTATGACCGAATCGCCGAATGGTTGACATTTCGAACCATGCTTCCTTGCGAATTTTTCTGCGTATCATTGGGGTCTATATTTGTATGCAAATGTACCCGATACGTGCTGATTGTCAATACTTTCGGAGAGCAAGTAGCAGTAGCCATGTCGGCTCATCCGGACAATCCGCTGTGGAAGTGAATGCAATTGCCCTGTAGCAATGCCATCATGTCTTTTGTGGTCTGCTACAAACAGACGCTGGACACTGATAGATACCTTAGTACTTACCCTGTATTCTGATTTTAACTTTCATTCCTGTCTCGGCTTCACACCTATCCAGTTCGAACATAGTCTGGTACCGCCAATAAAGGATGATGGCATATTTAATACTCCCTAAGATGCCGCAGAAGGCCGTATCATGTCTGTTTGAGCGGCAGTGAATGCGGCGGCATCTTGCGGTCAAGACGGCGAACTACCTCGCCCACTTGTCCTGTCATTGCTTGTGCCCGGCCTTAGCACGGATGCATGATTCGAGTTTCAGGGATGTTCTTCTAGAATAAATCGACAAACTAGCGGCTCATCTCTCGGCATCACCGTCAATCATAACATTGGAGTCTTAACATCCCGAATCATAAGCATAAGTTACTGAGTAAAACCAAACCTCTTCTGGTCAGTCATTCTCGGGGCGTCGGCTCTAAACGGCACAAGGTCCACCAGCGAGCGTCCATGTGTCGGCATGTTTACGTGAGGTAGCCGTGCCGTTCCAGAAGATGCAAATGCGCACAGTTGTTTGTAATCATAAGCCATCCAGCCACGTTGTATCGCCTCATCTTGGTAATGCTGCGCGTGTATATGCCGTACCTGTTCCTGAAAAGGAACGTGTGAGATCGGGGCGCTCCGAGGAACGCCTCATGGCATGATAACAAGCAACAAGGGGAATATTCCGGGGAATGATTGGACCCTTGCTTCGATCACCTGCCTAAAGTGAGCATGAACAAGAAACAGTTGGCATGCATGATTGGTGGTTATTTCTGGTAGGAAAAGTCTCCATATCCTTGTTCGACCTACCTGGGACTCAAGCGTATGCAAATCTCGACAACATGCGAGTAAGGTGGTTTCCTACCTCTGACAATATAACACAAATACGAGAAGAAGAATGGTTGCTTTTGCATTTCTTTTGCAAAATTCAAATATTTGTTGAGTTGAATTCCCATCGTGAACCAAGAGAGAAACCTACAGGACAATATCAAACATATTGAAAGTCCAGGGAGAAAAGCAAACAGTAATTCTTAGCTTCTATCCTTAATACCAGCTAACCTCAGCCCTATAATCTTCTCTTTCGATAGTCCGATTCTATTATTCACTTAAGCTTCATTATACAATACTTTGGCAGGCAGGTCGCAAAAAATATGCGCTTGATGTAGACCAGACGAAAGTATTAGCACACTCTTAGGCTATATACTCACTAAAGGCGAGCTAGTATTTCTGTCAGCCACCAAATCAGTGCTGGTTTTTATGCGATGCATCCGTTTGGGCACTGGGCTTAGCCTTAACATTTCCTAACTGGGATGATCCATCACCTACTTCGACTCTTAAGAACGTGGAGAAGTCGAATCCGCTGTAGAAGCTCTTGAACGGTCTGTGATAGACCGATCCACGTCAACTCGGATTTTCACCAAGATCGCTCCGCAGCAGCTCCATCTTCTGAGTTGCAGCTTGTGTTGACATCCTAACATCCCCATCCTCCTGAGGCTATGAATCAACCCAAGCCTCATGACCGGAATCTAAGCGGGGTTACGAGTCTTGCACACAGACCAGCAGTACATGCTCAGATAGACTAGCATCCTAGGTATCAATAGTCCCGAGTCAATTCAACAATGGACTAAGCTTTCAATAAGCGCCTTGCCCTTGTTCCTCATTTAGGCGCCAGGAGACCAATCCGCGGATGTCTCTAGACGCAAGCCTACCGCAACCGGTGGCAAAACTACGAGTCGCATCAACGGTGAGACCGTAGTACGACAATCCAATTATCACTAACGAGAAGGAGGTATGTAGAGGCAAAGGGGCAAGATACTAGACGAAGCGTATTCTCAAAACATCAGACCACGTGGCGTGGCAGCAATTAAAAACTTACCTCGACTGCATACACCATGTCTCAGATACTAGTCTAGTTCAAATGCATAGGACTTGGAGATAACTAAGAATTATAAAGTTATTATAGCCTCGAACTAAGCATACTAACTCAGGCTACTTCGGCTCACCCCTTCTCATAACCTCGGCTGCCTTGCTCTGGAAAGATCTGCGCTGATGAAGCTGATGCGTCCTGCATGTATTAGTAGTTCGCTGTTGAACATCACCAACGCAGCGAAATCAATCCTTCCTAACCCCACTTGCAAGCAAGATGTCACGTTCACCCATCTTCAGTAGATCATCTATAGCTTCACTAGGTAGCTTCAGTAATTTATCTTATTACTCTAATTCGAATTTCCGACTCGTGGAATTGTTGTCCGTTTGGCTGGAGTAATACTCCAAAGTGACGACCTAAACGACCTTGCAGGCTCGCACCGAACTGCTTAAAACAGCTTTCAGATGTTGATCTCTATGTAAGCATCTGCAAGGTGCAGTTCATTATGAAGCTATGATGAAATAACTGTCACCCATGATGCAACACAGATCGTCCTATATGGGTATCGAGATCTCCTATTTCCATTATAGCTGTCAATCGCAATGTAGAGATGCGAATGAATAGATCTTCCACCAATAATCTGAACCACGGAGCAAGGATCAACAACGATAGAGTAGTGACGACCGTGATGACATCAACGGCAGTTGAGACTATTCACAGCCTGTACACTCATATGGGGCCTAGTTAGTCCTATTTCTATGATATGCAATACACACCAACGTGCTGATCGTTGATAGTAGGAAGGCGGAACGAAGCTGTGATGTAAACATCACTAGATGAAGACGATACTATTGCACTAGCTGAACAGAATTGAGGAGCGATAACGTCAGACCATTGGTGTTCAACGCCGAGTTCGGTAGATACGATGTCTTGGTTGATAGCCGACGATGCGTTCTTGCTGATCCGTGGGGATGGACTCCAGCCATGGACAAAAGCAAGGCCTGTATCACTGAAGAGCCAAGACGATAAGCGCTGCTTACTAACTAGACCCTGCATCATATCGGATTCGGAGTGTAAGTGTGCTGTCTCTTTGCTCCATTTGAACAAGACTTGTTTCGTCGTGTGATCCAAGGCCGTAGTTACACACCGAAACCGTTGCAGATCGTTTATGCAACCGGCGTCCCTAACAAAACACAGACATGAAACTAGCCACTGAACGGGCTACACTTTTTCGGTCAATGAATGTTTATAAGCATTAGTTGGCAAGAGACCAGTCCAACGCCGTTAATGATTAGGAAGCAACTATCACATAGCTCAATCCACACGAAAAGCGGCGCCGCCCATGCTGAGGGAATCAGAGCGAAGATGATTGCGGCTCGGCTGACAATTGGAGGTCTCCGTGCGGAAACCGCCAAGACGCTCGATTCATCCATTGCCGTTTGCAAGTAGGTACACATCCATCCCACTTAGACAATATCCTCAATATCCTCTAGCCAAAGGGTAAGGAGATTCATACTAGTCTAGTAGACTAAGCAGGTACGCTAACCCGAGTACAGTACCCGCTCAGTCACAGCAAAATGTGGCCATATCCATTTTGTATGTCGAGAGACGTTCATTATCGTGCCGCCGCCCCTGTGTATGTACGTCCAGCTGTAGGTTTGCTGTCCGGTCGATGCAATCGGAAAAGGGCCAAAAGATTATTGTAGAATTGTACACTGACTGTATGGGCCTGACTCAGAAGGTGGTGCGTACCGTTCGTGACATATTTAATTAAGCAAGCCTTTCAGAAGGTAATTAGACCATCAAATAAGAACTAGATCTTAGTGCGTACTCTCATTCCTTAGACGGTCAGACTTTTTTAAATCCGAATCACCATTTTGGTTGGAGATCAGAGCCATCGATGCTATCGATGTGTCGTGTCGTTGTGAGACGACAGCTTCCCGCGGCTAGTTATTGCCGTGGGCAAACACTCACCCCGGTTATGTTTACCATGCATAATACCGGCTTGAGCCTGATCGGCCGGGACTTGACAACTTCAAGATTGACAGCGGCACCAGTTCTCTGGACCAGTGCTGGGTCTGGCCAAGATTTGGCCGCTGATGTCCTATTGGCACATGTCTCACGGGACTTGAAGTGGTAGAGTGCCGCAGCCACGGGTCCCCGTCTGGTACCCAGGTAGTTAGTGAACTTTCCAACGCCTGGTTCTTGAAAACAAGTTTCAACAAACCTTCAAAAGTCACTGCGGCAGATACCATGGTTCAGAGCTTAGCCGCTTGGCGGGCTTAGGACACGTTTTGGCTGGGCTGCCATCGACTAGTTGACCATAATCAAGGCGATTCAACTGAGCAGCTGGGCATGGATACCTCGTTCGTCAGTTACTGAGCCTCGTTCCTTGGTTTGGTGTCCATGGAAGCCTCCATCCGTGACAACGGTAATGCACGTGAGTGGATAGGTGGGCAGTTAGCTTGCAAATTATAGTGGAGCTGTAGCGTTACGGGACAAGAGTGTATGTGCAGGGTTCAACGACTGATATTAGTCAATGAATGAATGAAGTGGTTCAGCTGAAGTGGAAGCTTCAGGATCGATCGAGGACTTGATGTAACTGTGAAAAGCGGTAACAGTTTGTGCTGGCGTATTCTGTAAGTAGGTACGTACCCAGCATGGAGTAAAAGAAAAGAGGAAGAAAAAACCGCCTCGCTCCTTCCTCAGGCTGAGATGAGACTGACAGAACTTGATACTAACAATCAATTCCAGCAAGTGAGCAAACAGGCAGGACCCATCTGCCCCCTGTTGGAAGTTGCAACCACCGTCAATGCTCCTTCCCCAACCCCAGATCCTAGCTCTAGTTGGGAGTTGGGTTGATGTTGGACTCTGGAGTCAGTTTTGGGATCTTGTACACAGCGATTAGTAGGTACTGAATTCCCGGCAGAAAAACCATATTGCTCTGACAATGTAACGGTAACGAGATCTAGTGGGTGCAGTGCGCTTCCCCCCCTGTTTTACCAAAGCATTGACCATGAGCAAGAACCACATAGGTACCTACTTGCTACCTTGTAGAGTCGTCAGTGTTAGCACATACATATGCTCTGCCTAGCCCTGGCATGTAACACTTTTGTCTGGGCGCTTAGTCTCTATCTGCCACGTTTTGGCCGACGTCAAAGCTTTTTGCTGTAGGTGTCGAGCCGAGTCATGAACATGGAGCTTTGACGCAAAGCATGAAGACGTGCAGCAACCGTCTTGTGTGAAAACGGAAATTTGATCGTTGGGTTGCATTACAGTTACATCTACAGATAATCCGTACATGCTACGAACTTGCACCCATACTGTTACTCCGTACCTACTTGCACGTACGCATCTCATCCGCTTATTTCGGCCGGGATATCAGATTCAGAGTTCAGTCTAATGCATATCCCAGTAAGCCCTGACGTAAGGAACATAGCACGGTCCAGCGATTATTGTGCGAGTCGTGACTTCATGATCCAAAGCAGCAATGATGATCGTTATGTTCGTAGAGAAGCCAATAGCTATAGACGATAGATGTATGCGCTCTGTACTAGAATATATCTGGTAATTTTTGGCGCGTCTTCAACGAATTTCAAGATAGCTTCATCAGCAGTCAGCCAACAGTGGAGGAATTAGATGTCATTGCTACCCTCCAAACTGCCCTTGCCATGGTTCCGCAATCGGTACACCAGCAGACTACTATCGATCACCACAAACAATCACTACGCTCACGTTTCTATATGACTGGAAACTGGGCCATTAGCTTAGGAGCTTGCATCTAATCTAGTAAGCCTTTTATCTCAAAGAAGGCTGAAAACGTGCCTCTAGCGGCCGACTCTAAGGTTGATCTGTGGAGATCTAACGAGGGAACTCGATCAAAGGAGGCCATATAAGCTATGGATACGCGGAACGAGTACGTCGATGGTAATTGTTCCTACGGTTCCAACTCCCCTCTAACTGCAGAGTAGCACCATCTTACTTCACTTCTGTCCTCTCTTTGATCACGATCTCCGGACCTGACTCGAGAGAGCTATCCGCTGGCCCGGAGAAGGTCACATATGGGCTCAATAGCTCTGCCAAATAAGAGGAAACCTTTTAATGCATCCTCAGCCAATGGCCAAGCCAAGTTCTTCAAATTAGTGTTGTCATCGGTCGTCTCCTATTCACAATCACAATCTCGGCATAGTTCACAACGAGAGCTTCACTTTAACGGCTCTAGACCCACTTGCAACATGGACTTTTGGTTTCAAGACACTTTGCCATGTCCTCGTGAGACAACCGCATCCTCTTCCCTAGCGAACTGTTAGTGGCTTGGATGCATTGTGGCGGACCGATGGGCATTCCTGATCAAGGAGATATTGGTCCGCCGTTAGTCCAATGTCTTATTTCAGCCTTGTAATCCCTACAGGGGCCACTGTAGCGAATCGAGATGTTGCGGCTGCTCGTCCTGCAGACCAATAAACTGTTGATCGTCAAGACGGAATCCGAAAACCTACCATTGAGCGCTCACTGTACTCTGCAAGTCACCATTTTGATCAGTTAGAGTTTATCACATACCTACGCATGTCCGTATACGTGCCTCTCTCTCTGTGCAGACCGAACCTCCCTTGGATGAACATACTACACGATGCAGACAATTAAACGTTGGCAATAATAGTATATTGGTGGTGGTTTTAGACGATCCACTCAACTTTCAAGCTAGTTCCACTGTTTATCTGTTATCGGCTTAGCATACCGAGGTCTTGCTCGGCACTGAGATGCCACAAAGTCCTAGATAGTCAGTGCAAGCCAGCGCCATAATAAGGCTTGATCGGACTATGAGATACACTATCGTGCCGCGTTCCTACATACTATACTGGTGGCCTGCGTGGAACCTTTCTGCATGCACGCACACACACACACATACAGATATGGCATCCATTATTACCCTTTGCCGTGTCTAGACGGAGCATGAAGATTAACCAACCATTGCAGCGTGATTTAACAAACCAAGGGTCAAATTAGAGAAATGTGCGTCTAGCTTAATCTAGTGAAGAAGTGCGAGCTGTCTCAGATTATCAGAAACTGTAGAGTAAATGCGATGCAGCTGTCGTAGGGATCGCAGGAGGTTCGTCTAAGTAGCCACAGCCGAGCTCACGACATGAGCATCAGTGTTGGAGAACGCAACTCAGCTGGAACACTGTATGAGACTGGGACTGAGAAGGTGTCGCAACCAAACTCCACCTCGTGCCAGGTCACTACATACATCCAGTATGTCATCATGCCCTGGCAGTTGAGCCTTGACTTGGAGACGTTTAAAGGACGGACTTGGAAAAAACCTGGCTTGGCCAGGAGGCGAAAGGTTATCTTGGAATACTCTTGGCACGAAGTGACAAGTCAGGCACTTAGTGTGAACTTTGAACTAAGTACTGACTTTGTATCATCGATGTCTGTCAGCAACAATCATAGGCCACATTGTTTAAAAACGGTACTTCGCGTACCGCATACCGGATCGGAATTTCCGGCGTCGACAATATGGAGTATTCTGGAGGAAACCACATACACCAATGAATGACCTTTAATGTATGTGTTGGAGAGGATACTGCGTCGACTCTGGCGATGTGCGAAACATATCAAAGGTAGCGTATCTGGCCTAGGTTTGTATGTATGGACGATCTTACTACCCAGGTAGGTATAAGTAGTCTGGAGCAGGGTGTATAGTTGGTTAGTAGTTACATGTGATGTCTGGACCCAGTCACGTCGAAATCCATATTACGGATAAAAATGCAAAGCAGCATCTGGACTGGAACCCCCACATCAGTCAAGAAATACTCTTTGTTCATTGTTATTATTATCAACGCACCCTCTTTTGACTTACCTTGCTGACCCCTGATGCATCGATTGGCTGTTAAGTTTAGTTGTGCGCTTCTCAAGGGCGACCCTTGAACCTTGCACCATCTTCTAAAGAGCCAAAGAGCCGAGATGGGTACTGAAGCTTTGGACCCTTATTGTTGTTTAATGCAGAATGAGCAATGTTGGACACGGAGGAAAGTATTTACGGACAATTAGTCGGAACGATCATACAGCCCGAAAAGACACATGCTTGAGTTCCTAAACTCATTGACAAGCTTAGTTAATACATTATGCGTCGGTCGTCTACATCTGAAAGACTGGGAGAAGTATTTACTAGAGGCGCCAGTTAGGACTGATAAATGAAAATCAGTGGCTCCGATCCTATCTTGACTGGGTAAGAGGCAGGTAGAGTGACAAGACGTGGTACTGAAGCTACCTCCGCTAGAGACGTAGTGGTTGTGTGGATGTCCAAGAGATGCCCTGTCGTATGTTGTCATATCTTGAGTCTGTATCTCGGCCGCCAGTATATTATATATCGAGCAATTCATGACGACCAACCTCTTCAATCTACAGTAAAACTCTCTGACATTGTTGCATCGACTCTCGAGCAAATACAACCTGGCTGCCAAGTTGATATCTCCATCACCTCGTACCCGCTGAACCCTCGAATCCAAGAAACAGGTCTTTTACATCATCATTAACGCAACAGGCCCCTACTACACTAGACAGCTCCAGATCCTCTGGACGACCAGCAGCAAAACGAAACACAAGCACTAAAGTACTCAGTCGTCTCATCCACCCAATCAGCAACCGTGTACACGAAAGGTTGCTGTGACGGCGGTGCATCCATCAACGATAGAGTTGGCTGCAAGAACTAAAGAAATTGACTTTGGCAGCTTTTTCTGCGTATTGATTACAAGCTGAGAAGCTTAGCACCAGAATCAGCAACAGCAGGAAAACAGTCATAGAGGACGCATTTGGCTGCAACCTTGACCGCCGAAGCTTTGAGAAGGCTCGCCCAATTCGAAGAAGGCCCGCACCCTTATTCACCACGCGACCTGTTTCCACCTATAAAGCCAGCGAATCGATTGCAAGCTGTCTATTTTATCAATTCGACTGTTTCATCTCGTCTTTATTTCCTTCCTCTCCTTTCATTGAAAAAAGGCAGAGAGAAGAAGCTTTCCTCAACCAAAAGGTCCCATTCAATAACCATCCACAACGAGAATCAGCGAACAAGCAAGCACATTATCACTCTAATTGCTGCTACACCAGATTTGAGTGACTAGGGTCCCTGGACGACATCGCGCCAAGGTTAGGTAGGTAGCACACCTACCAGTAGTCTAACCCATACCGTCTTGGACGAAACCGTGCTCTGTACACATCACCTACCTACCACCTAACTTACAGAGGGCAGGTACGTACCTGAATCTAGCACCTTTCCTTCCTGGCAGTTAGTGTACCTTACCTGACATTGCCTTAGTGTGATTCGGCACCTTATTCTACCTCTCTACCTCGCTACCTTAGTGTACCTACCTCCTCCTGCCTCACCTCAGGTACTTTCTCGCTACCATCGGCAGGCGTAGTGTCACCATTCCTCGTTGCTGTGTTTCTTTCTTTCTTTCTTTT
>JAAVUH010000209.1:40108-55819 GCA_014899045.1 Fusarium palustre
TTTTTTTTTTTTTTTTTGCGATAGCCTAAGTCAAGCCTTTCTCAATTTACTCTCACCCTCACTCTCATTTTCATTTTCATTTTCCACATCCCTACAATACCCCCCCTGCCTTGATATTCCTCAAAACCCACATCTATCTTCATCTCTTTCCGTCGACATGGAGACATTCTTCGGCCAGATGTTCCAGAAGCCCAGCGATACCCATGAGCCGCGTGCGTCTACCTCCACCAACTGTACCGGGGTGTGGGATTTAACCAATGCCATTCGCCAACAACGACTCGCCCCCTCGGACATGGACCCCGCCGCCACCGCCAACGCCAGCACCAGCTGCTGTGACCGTGCCAGTTCCAATCCCAGCGCCTGTACCTGTGACTCGGGGACCCGCTTCGCCGCTGTTGCTGCTTATGACCCTGACTCTCCAGGGTCGCTCATCAACTCGGGCTCAAGCTCGCTGACGCAGTCGCAGTCGCCGTCGCCCCAGCCCGGGACCCCTACCACGGGCCATTTCCTGCCTGGCGCGCACGCTAACACTGCTTCTACACCCGCTGCTCCTGCCGCTGCCTCGGTGCTGTCACGTAGTATTACTACCGCTAAAGCTGCTGCCCCCCAACTCTCTATCGGTGACTTTGATCCTGCTATTCTCTCAAACACCTCCATCGAAGACTTCGACTCCTACTTGAACAACTTTCGCGACTCTCCCATAGCAGACAACGACGTTTGCATTCAGATTCCTGACCTTTCAGGTCTTGAGCAGCAACCCTACGATCACAACATGACCACCGGACCATCCCTCGACCCTACTATGGGCCGCCGGGACTCTTTTGTCAGCGCCGGCCCCAAGCCCATATCGATGAACAATCCCAATCGTGGTGACAATGCGAACCGCAACAGAAGAGAATCTCTTGCTGGTAGTCTCATGGGCGGTGGTATGAGCTGGGGAGGCATGTCATTTGGCAGCTTTGTTAGAGACGAGTAAGTTATTATACCAGTCCACCTTTTCCATCATCAATCATGTCCCACCATCATTGTTTGGCTTCGCCTGTCAGAAGGATCACCGTCCGAGCCCGACCAACCTCTTTCATACGCTACACGTGAGGCTGTCTGTTATCTCCTACAACGGCACAGCTCCTTCGAGTATAGGCATATGCAGTTATTTTCTGCCGTTACCGCCGTTTACGGAGTAAACAGACAATATCTTGTGGCCAGCCGTTTTGAGTTTCAGGCTCCATCACAGCCCTGCGACAGCCCACATACATGCAATGCGGCAGAAAAACAATGCGCCCTTCCGCCCAATGCGTGATTGTACGTCTCGAGGAGATATGTGCTGACAAAATCGTTCTGTAGTATAATGATGGCGACATCGCCATCGCCATTCGGCGGAGCCCATCAATCCCCTTCTTTCCATTCTTCTTCGTACCTTCCTAAGTTGGAGGCGAACTTCATGCGAGATTTCACCTGCTGCGGCAAGATCCTCCCTAACCTGCACGATTTGCTTCAACATTACGAGGAAGCCCACACACAACCCAGCCCCAACACAGCGCGGAATAATGCCTTTTCCCAGTTCTCCCAGTTGGGCATGTCCAGCGCTCCCCGAATGTCCATTCCACGAGCTGATTCAGCAGCACCTGGAAACAACTCACAGTCGTCGAGTCAATTGGGGCAACATAACCGTGGCCAACAGTCCCCGCATGACCTGCATGGAAACTCTGGCATGCCATCGAATTTGAATGACGATATGGACGCTGTTGCGGACATGGAAATGGACGATGCTGTGGGCACTATGGAAATGGACGACAGCCAGCGAATGTCTCAGACAAGACAGCTCTTCGGCCAGCAGAGACCCGAGCTCAACATGAACACTTCAGGCCTCACTCAAGGCTTGCGAACTTCTCAACCACCTACGCCCGCTGCTGCGAGCTTTGGACTGCAGAACAATCCCACAGTATCTTCAGTTAACACACCTACACTTACTACACAAGGACAAACACCACAAAGCCAGCAAGTTGATATGGACGAGGATCTTCCGGGCATGCCAATGGGTGGCAACACGAACGATATTGGCGACATGGGATTTGGCGGAAATCAAACTGGAAACGATTCCAACTTTTGCATAAACGACCCTGGCAAGCACCTTTTCAGCTCGAATGGCTTCCCTCCAAACCGTTCTATTCAGGCACAGTTGCAACAGCTGGGCATTAACCAGTCTCAACTCAACGACCCTCAAACCAACAAGGCTATCATGCAGCGTCTACAAAGTATGATGATGCCTGAAGAGCACAAGCCTTTCAAGTGTCCCGTTATTGGTTGTGAAAAGGCATACAAGAACCAGAACGGCCTCAAGTACGTCATAGCTCTTGCGAACCGGCAACTATGGTATAAGAAAAGTCCACTAACACAGCCCTAGGTACCACAAGACGCATGGTCACCAGACTCAGCAGCTCCATGAAAATGGTGATGGCACTTTCTCGATTGTTAACCCTGAAACTAGTGCGCCTTATCCAGGAACCCTGGGGATGGAAAAGGAGAAGCCCTTTAGCTGCGAGACATGTGGAAAGCGCTACAAGAACTTGAACGGGTTGAAATATGTAAGTCCCTATGCAGTTGAGCACCTTTTCTTTCGTATACTAATTGTTGTGAACAGCACAAGGCGCATTCCCTTCCCTGCAATCCTGATTTCAAGCTCCAAGCTCTCGCAGCGGGCATGAACTTGCAAGGAATAGGAGAAGACCAGATGATGCAATAGGTTGCCGGCACCACTGCCAAAACATTTCAAGTTCTTTCTCCACATTACTGGTGGCGTTCTGAATTCTAGCAGCCAGTTTCAGCATGATGCTGCTCCCAATTCGACTCGTGCCGGATCGCGATATCGATTCTGTCTTCATTGTTTGCGTCCTTTCCCCCTGCCGATACCCTGCCTAGGCATTTGCATCCAGCCCTTTGCCTAGAATTTATAGCGTCTCACGGTGGCTTTGGAGATTTGAACCAAGGTGGACTCGAACGACTCGAAATCCAGGCAACAAACTATTCTCTTTGGCCATCCAAAACCGAAAACAAGAGTTCGCTATTCAATTCAATCAACACTTGTTTGCTTAACAAAGTGTCGCCCTGAAGAAGCCAGATGTCCCAACGTCGACGTTAATTGTCTGATTACGTTATTGCTGGACGACCCTGGTCGAGTCTGATGCTCGTGCAAGCTTGCTTGCCGGCCGGCGAATTGTGATCGGAATTCTTTCTTGTTATTTCTTGCCGTTTTTCTGTTTTTTTTTTTTTTAAAAAAGCTTGTGAATGTTTGTTAGATACTAGGTTGGGAAAATTGGTTTCATATATACATGGGCCCTTGGGAAATGGGGCAGGTTATCGCATTGTTTTTCAACGTTCTTGGTTGCTGCTTTTGTTCAGTATTTGTGGCCGGTTGACTGGAGAGTCGCCATCTCCAATCACTGGCTCTTAAACTGAAAGCGAAGATGATATGGAGTCGGTCGGACAACGAAAAGCGAAGTCATAGACTGGACGGCGTGGCCCGTCCTCCAGTGAACAGGGTTTGGGACTATTGTTTCGAAGTTATCAGCCATACGGAGGGTTATGCAGTCATAGCGAATATTTCTGTTTTAAGTCTGAGTTGCCAGTAGCTTGTGCCTTTGATTCATCTTCAACTAGGGGTCTTGTAACACTGGGAGAACTGCCAATCTAGTTGTCTATTCTATCTGCAGTGAACTGGGTTGTGGTGGTGAGATCTGCGTAATCAAGCCTTTGTGATCGACAATGATCGAAGTAGATTATGCACCCATCATGTTGCCTCTCTTTATGAGTAGAAGACTTGAGGCGTAAGGACGGATGAGAGCAAAGGGTATCTATTTGAGCATTCCTATGTACTATTTCTACCTAATCATGGCTAACAAGCACCTGTGTAACTCAACTTCAGTTCATCTCCATACCTTCGTCATCATCGGCATCATCCTCAATCGTCTGCGTTTGGTTACTGCTAATACTTTCCTTACGAGCATCATGACCCATGCTGTCATTCATGCTACCCCACTCGAGCTCTTCTCCGCCAATAACACGTCCTTCCATGTCAACCTCTTGGGAAAGCTCGACAAGTGCGGTACGTGGCAGGCGGACGAAGCCTTGAGTACGGACGACTCGACCCCAATGAATCATGCAGAATCCTGCGGCTCGTTTGCGCAACCACTCTTCGTTAGCGAGTCCTGCGCAGTACCATATTATGCAAGCATGGTCGACATCAAGCTCTTTGGCTAAACGATTTACGCACAGTAGGCGGAGGTGAGGGATGTTGTAGATATTTGACATGACTAAAAGGCCCGCTACGTCGGAGAGGGCCGTGGTAGCGTCACTATCGCTGTCCGAGGTACCACGAATACTGTCAGTGTAGAGATAGTAGAGGAAGGCTTTTACTACACTGTAAGGCTCAGGGATATGCATCTTCTTGGTGTGGAATTCGGCCATCTGAGCGTTGTAAAGGCGCGCAAAGTGAGGCCAACGAGCTTGCAAGATGAGCTTGTGGACATGGATGGGCTGTGATGTTGGTGCATCTGCTGAGAGCCAGCTTTGGTTTTGCGACGTTTCGTCATTCCGAGTCATACTGGAGGTAAGAGTATCATCATCTTCATAATCGCCGGCCAGTGCCGTAATGATAAAGTCGGTGCCGCTGCCTGTCTCAGGCGGTTGGTTGAAGAGCTTCGCGAGATCCGAACCTAATCCCTTTGAAGGTTGATCCATGGCTCTGGTTGTGGCAGACGGCCTTGACTCTGACCGTGGTTCTGGTGTCAAATTGTCGCCAAGAAAGCCGTATCGTCGGAGATCAATTTCCATGATATCGCTGTTTAATAGAGTCAGACACTATGCGGTTTCAAAGCGTATTGGAACTTACCTGAGATACTCTTCGTAACCATTGGGTCCCATGTCAGTCGCAGCAGGGTCTGTTGGACATCCCAGTAGCCAAGATTTGGTACCATCCTCGTTCATACAGCAGTAATGCCATCTATAACCGACTTTGAAGATCTCGCGCCCCCCAGCAAGCTTTGTCCAGCGAAGAGTACCCAAATCCAACGCAGACAGGGAACATTCTCTTGATGTGAGAGTGGCGGCGGGTGTCACGAAATCAAGAAGTGTGCCAGATGAGTAGGCGTGGTAATGAAGACCAGAGCCCTGTGATGGAATCGACGGGCCAGACATGAACTTGAGAGCAGATATGGATCCTGGGGCCAAAGGTGCATACGTCTTCAACTGGTGTGAAGGTGGATTGACTTGTGCGGTCCGGGAGTTGGCGGCATACCCAGAGGCGCCAACGACGGGAGCCTGTGGCATGGTGTATGGAGGTCGTGGAGAGTTACTAGCTCGAGTTGACATAGAACCCCGGTCGAAGAGGCCCATTTGAGGCCGAGAGTCAAACTGCGGGCTTCCCTTCAAATCCAACCACCAGAGATCACTGATCTTGTCCATGTCCTCACTCAGACCTCCAAACACCCAAACGCGATCGCCCCAGATGTATGCAGAGTGATCGAATCTTCCAACAAAACGCCATGACTTGGACCAGGTGAATGTCTTCAAATCAAGATAGCAAATGTCGTCCAACACGTAGTTGTTCTGACCTGTTATGCCACCAATGACGAATAGCTTGTCTTCGTGCAAGACAGCGGCATGTCTTGCTCTGCCTTTGGGTATGGGGCCCGAAACGAGTGGCTGCGTCCAGTGTGCAGTCTTGAGGTCGAATACGATAAGGTCGGACAGGTAGGTTCGATGTTCATTCTCGCCGCCGAAGACTAGGAGTTTGTTTCCTTGGTACAACGTCGCAGTATGTCCTAGACGTTGTCAATGATCAAGTTGTATGTTGTCGCATTGTACAACTCACCCATTCGTACCCCGGGAATGTCGCCATAGTTGTCGACAAGACTCCACTGATGGCTGACGAGGTCCAGCCGCAGTACATGATTGTACACTTCATCGGTGTACTGATCAAATCCACCAAAAGCGTATATCTGATTGTTTCCGCAATACGTCACTGAAGCATTGACTAGACAAGCGGGTCTCTGGCCTAGCGTGCGGGTGACTTTGGGGCGGTATCCATCAGCGACGCTGCGGCCCTTCGCAGGGGAGTTTGGCATAATATAGGTATTGTTGGAGGACGCTGCCGAAGGCGGCGGCGGTTGCAGCGAGGTCGCGGCCGTTAACGCCTGGTTGCCAGCGCCGAAAGTCTGCGTTGTTGCGACGACAGGCCCGCCAAAGATAGACTGTCCGGGGGTTGAAGGTTGAGCCATGGCTTGCTTGGATCGTAAACGATCAGTGGCGTTATCTGCGCATGTCACGACGTTGTGTGAATTGCCGTTGAGATGGAAGGGGAAAAAAGTGCAAGTGGAAGGGACTTGGTTAGGGGGGCAACAGAATGACTAGTAGCCTCTGAGCTTTAGGCTACAAAAAAGAACAACCCAAGAATATGTGCCTAGATGGTTTAAACTGACCTGCTATATATTCCTGCCTTATGCTCTCCCTTCCTATCTTTTTTTTAACCCTTGGAGTTGTGAATACGACAGTGGATGTAAAGGCGATATTTAGATGTTAGATGCAGTTGGTGATGCAATCGAATAAGTGAAAAGGGTCCCCCTGTTCATTACGAGCCGCGTCAAAGTTAGGAAGGAATTTATTCAGTGGCACTCAGACCAGGCCTAGGTACCTAGTTATCGGGGGTTGCAGAAAATATCAGCTGTGTGGAGGTGGCATAATACGCCGATCGACGTCCACCACTATGGAGCGGCGGTTAGATCATCTATTTCCTGTACCCTTGCGCCAGGATCTCAAGTTTTCTGCTGCCCCTAACCAGACAGGGACAAGACTGATAAGTGGCTTGGTTTTGGTATTTTAATTGGTTCGTCCCCGTTGGCCCGGCCGCGGAACGGGAGCAACTCAGCTCCGGCCACCTTCATAGTGGTTGCCCGGCCAGATGCACGGCGAGGACAAAGTAAATAAAAGGTATCCGTTATGGGCTTCAGTCTGGCAATGATTCTCTCCTCACAACCACCGTTCCATCTCCAATCCTCTTTTCCTCAACCAACCTTCTCGACTTACTAAAGTCTCGTGCTTTATTGAAAGCCTCTGTTCCATCGCTTTTTTCAAGAAATATCCAAAGTTCGCTAGATCCTATCTTTGAGGCCGTCTGATCGCCCATCCAACTTCGTTATATCTTGATCACGGCAATTTCGACTTTATCGAACAGGAATACCAATCCCTAGGTATCCCTTACCAAGTGTTTTGGAACTCGTTCGATTCTATCGAAGCTCGGTAACTTGGCCCAGCTTTCGGTCACTCGTTCAGAGTCCCACTTACACGCCCGTCACACAGCTACCCCACTTGTTTATACAGGTATCATTTTGAATATATCACAATGGCTTCAGTGACATTGTCAACTCCTGTCAAGTCCCACAAGGGACTTTTCACAGCCCGTACCGCTGGCGGACGGATGCCTCTGACACCGTCTCCTCGTCAGCAAGCATCAACCACTAACGTGCCTATCAATCTGAACTCTTCCCCTTTCACTCCCGAGAGACAGTCTGGCAATGACTTCAGACCATCCGGCCGTTCTACTTACGGTGGCAACCTCATGGCACACCTCGCCCGCTCTACCACATCCTCTCACCGCGACTCCCCCAAGTCCAACATCGCTCGCGTTGTTCATACCCCTCGCAAGGCCCTTGAGCTTGGCGTCTCCGACTACACTCTCACTGGCACTGGCAGCACCAAGACACCTTCGAACAAGAAGGCTGTCCGTTCCAAGATTACCAAGACTACCATAAACTATGCTGGCGACCGATTTATCCCCAACCGTAGCACCAGCTCTGCCATCTCCAACGCTGGCTCTGGCAAGTTGGATGTTCCCGACAGGCAACGACCCAAGACAAACACTGTTGAGAGCTCCAATGTCCTTTCCGCTGCCGCCGACGAGGCCCTGGCCGCTCTTGAGAGCCTGAACATCAACGATGATGATGAGCCAGACAACTACTCTCGCCCCTCCCCTAACACTGTTGCTTACCAGGATTCCCTTGCCAACGCCTGTGGCGTGAGCCTCAACACACGCATTCTCGAATTTAAGCCCGCCGCTCCGGAATCCTCCAAGCCTATTGACTTGCGACAGCAGTACAACCGACCTCTCAGGTCCACCACTACAACCTCTGCCCAGATCCGCCGCCGCATCGCCACCGCTCCTGAGCGTGTCCTCGATGCTCCCGGCCTCGTTGATGACTACTACCTCAACCTGCTCGACTGGAGCTCTGGCAACCAGGTTGCTATTGGTCTTGAGCGCAACGTCTATGTTTGGTCTGCGGACGAAGGTAGCGTCAGCTGTCTCCTCGAGACCACCCCCGACACCTACGTTAGCAGCGTCAAGTGGTCTGGCGATGGTGCTTATGTCAGTGTTGGTCTTGGAACTGGTGAGGTCCAGATCTGGGATGTCGCCGAGAGTCAGAAGATCCGAAGCATGTTCGGCCATGACACTCGCGTCGGTGTTATGGGTTGGAACAAGCACCTTCTCTCTACTGGCGCCCGCAGTGGCCTTGTCTACAACCATGATGTCCGCATCGCCGAGCACAAGGTTGCCGAGCTCGTCTCCCACACTTCCGAAGTTTGCGGTCTTGAGTGGCGCTCCGATGGTGCACAGCTCGCTACTGGCGGCAACGACAATCTTGTGTCCATCTGGGATGCCCGATCTCTCTCTGTCCCCAAGTTCACCAAGACCAACCACAAGGCTGCCGTCAAGGCTCTCTCTTGGTGCCCCTGGAACATGAACCTCCTCGCTACTGGTGGTGGCTCTTATGATCGTCACATCCACTTCTGGAACTCCACCTCCGGTGCTCGCGTCAACAGCATCGACACCGGCTCTCAGGTTACTTCTCTCCGCTGGAGCCCTCATCACCGCGAGATTGTCAGCTCGAGCGGATTCCCCGACAACTCTTTGAGCATCTGGAGCTACCCTACCCTCGTTCGAACCGTTGAGATCCCTGCTCACGAAAGCCGAGTCCTCCACAGCTGCCTCAGCCCTGACGGTCAGATGCTTGCTACTGCTGGTAAGTCTACCTATTCATATTGGAAGCATTGGAACATTTTGCTAACAACTCACTAGCTGCTGACGAGAGCCTCAAGTTCTGGAAGATCTTCGAGAAGAAGGCTGGTGCCACCGCCAGTATTAGTTCCTCTGGTGCTTCTAGCAAGGCCTCTATGGCTAAGCAGATGACTATCCGATAAATACCAGTACCCGCTGGACAACGGTAGGTATGACCTTTTCACTGGTATCTGGATCTCTGTATTTGAAGCACGGAGTTTGGGTTGTCTTCCTACCCTTCTGCTCGTGGTATGAAAGTGCTTCTCCACGCAGAGACGAACAAAATGGATTGGTCATGAACTTATGAGCGCATCGCATCACATTGCATTGGAATCTTTTATGAGCATGTAGCCGCCTGGATGGTGTGCTACCTGGGTTAATATTGGGCGTTTGGAACTTGTTTATATGGAAAACGGAATCACAATTGAAATGCAACTGAAATTAAAATGCCAAGAGCATTGTTTAACAAATGACCCTTAATTGCACGTGGAATCAACCAACTGAGGCCATCGCCATGCATGCACACACAGTAGCACGTGGTTGAACTTGACCGGAATTTCATGTCTTAATATTGTGTCATGCTAACCATTACATGTGCCTTCTTAATATTGAAAAGCCAAGCAGGGTAGGCTGGAACCGTGAAATAGCAATTGCTACTACCCTACCTTGCTGGCCCTTGATGCAAATACTCGTAGATGTTTTTGGCCAGCCCCTTCCTTCGGAGTCTACCATTAATCAAATATGGTCCCAGGGCGTTACGAATAAAAGAGGTCTTTGCTTTCACACGTTCATTAAGTACTATCAACTATTCATATGGTGCACGCTTGTGGGCTTGCAGAAGTATATCTGCTGTTCTTCATGTTCTTATTCCTGTGGTAATTCTACTAATATCACCACCCCTTTTCTCTTGCAAAGATTGATGGTTTGTGACCAGAAGAAGCTACTGCTGGCTAACATCTTGATCTTTGTGGTCGCATTCAATTCTAAGCATAGACATTCACACCGGTATCTTTTCATGTGGTGCTATCAACAATACATCAATAAGCCATCATACCCCCTAAACACTGCTTGATATGGCATTGAGGCAGTCTGGACAGTTTTCCTCGTGATTTTCTACCTAATGCAGTATCATGGTGCTGAGTCGAGATTTGCCATAATCAATCAAATTACTGTTATCTTAGTCCACCTGACACTTAACAATTTTTACCTCAGTAGTTATGTGCCGGTCAGGCTTTTGATCTCTGACTATATTGCAAGCTCTCGAGCATACTCATCGTTAGGATTGCCTTACTATATCGTTCCAATGGTAGTGATTATCTCCGGGGACGATAGTGCTAGGTTCTGGTATTCCACAGGCATCCTGTTCGTGATGGTGGCTAAGTATCGCCGCTCTAATCACTGGTGGCGATGTGTCTTGCCCCTCTGATATTGTTCCACAGATGACACGGCTTTGATACCAAGTCGATATAAACCAGTCTCTGGTTTTATACATTGTATGAATTTATGTATGGCGACTAACTGGCGATCTTGAAAAGAGATGTGAGCTCAAAAGTGGTACTCTAAAAATTCCATACTATATCGTTGCTGTCTACTGGGCGACAGGTAAGTCGGCTTTCAAACTTCGGCGTACAAACATAAATAGCCCAAGGGTCTAGCCTAGGTAGATAATAGAAACTAGCTTGTTGATCTGATATCTTATGCTTCCAGTGGCCAACTTTCCTGATACTGAATTGTTGTGTCGGCTGCCTCTGGCAAGTCAGGAAGCTGACGGAGTTAGGGCTTGCAGAGTTACGAGGTTGCATTTAGTGAACACTACCATAAGGTACAATGCTCTTCCAGAAACAAGTGTTGAATCTGAGAGACAAAACATATCTGTTTGTTTTGGAAGCTGCCCGGGAAAGATTCCAACTTCTCATTGTGACCCACAAGATGAGATTGAGCTATATTACTGAGTATCAAGCTTTCTGATATGACTCCCGTTCCTTTGAGCAACAGGCTATGATTCTGACCCAGATTAATGAGCGTCTACTCGGGGCCAATGTGGACAAGTAATGTCGGGCTGCGTGTCATGAAGTCAAATATTTACACTAGATAATACGAAGCACCTTCTCTCCACACTCACATGTCTGTGTAGTACTCAAAAGATTGGCCAACGGTGATACAGGGTGCTGGTAAAGCAACTGAAAAAAAGGCCCGTATGACAAGTTGCTATGACCTTCTGATTTGAGGATCGGTACCAATAGACATCTCGAGAACAAGATGGTTGCTACAGGGGTGCATAAAACCCGTACTCGTACATTGTCATGTTTGATAGTTTCTTCAATAGTGAGCCTATTTAGCTCTGAGAGGATTGTATTGTTGCTTAGAATTATGGCCCTTTGTGGTGTAGGATGCCATATGCAAAGACTTTCGTATCTCATGGGTTCTATGTCACGTAGTAACGGAAACCTTTCGACATCAGGGATAGTCTGAAGCTCAAGTATCAAGCGGCGTGGCTTTAGCAGAAGTCACAGAACATAGGGTTTAATGTTCTATCGTTCATCTTGCGGTGAGTCCTTCTGATGCAACTGACTACCCTGCCCTGGGCTCTCTAGCCTTTTCTACTCGCTCGAATAGGCGACATGCAGAGGATCTGTGCTACCCAAACAAGGGGCCATCGAACTCAACAGTCCCGCTATAGATGGTAACCTGCATCTCATGCGGGCGGGCCGGAGTATGGTTGATATGAAGGAAAATTTGTCACTGGACGGTGAACGAATACAGCATGTCTCAAGGTATAAAAGTGTGCAAGAGAAGGAGAGACAATGGGAGTGGGGGTTAACAAAGTCACTTTTCAGCCACGACAGAAAGAGAGCAACTCGGTATACCTATTCAATATAGATTTGAATGCTTTGCGGGTGCAGGAATTTCAATAAGAGCATTGCAGATATTGTTTTATCAATCCATTTTTCAGATGGTTTCCAAACAATGTTTATGAGTGAGCCTCAGTATTGACACTGTGTTCTTACAAATGGTTTGTGCGAACAACTACCGTATGAAAGACTACTTTTAACAGTGTGTTGGTTGTGTTCAAATATCTAGCGCAGCACAGGTTAAAAGAGGACCTAAAGCTAAGCCTGAAGTAAAAAAGTATCCAAAGTATCCTCCACCTTGTTCAAGGTATGTTGATACATGCCATGTCCCTGTTAACTTGGTGGGGTCAATATTGAATGCAACAGATGCCAAGCTGTTTCATTACCAGCGCATGCCAATCGTAGCAACGCGTGCGAGATAAGACACAAAAAATCGACAGTAAGATTAGGTAGGAACCAGTCCAGGCGTGTCTTGACATCATCGAGGGGGAAAAGAGAGAGCGAGGAGGAAGAACAATTCCTCTACAACATTTATCGCACCGTCTTACTTCCTCGTCCCCTCCCCCCGTCTCCACGGACGGGCCCATTCTACCATTCATCATGCTCCTTCGCAGTAGAGCTCTCGTCCTAGTCGTCGGCCTATCAACCCTGATTCTCTTCTGCTATTGGGCTGGCAGGACCCCTGAATATGTCGGCCCCCGATATGGACACGGCCCCTACAACCACAACCAAAAGCACGGCTGGCCCGTAAAGGCTTCCTTGTGGAGGCAAGACCAGGATGACAACTATCACTGGAAGACCGTCAAGGTCAATTATCCTCACACAGCTTCACAACCACTGCCCACATCCCCTCCCGTCACTTATCCCAAGGTCCAGGCCACGTTTCCCGAGTTCAGCATAAGTGCTGCCGAGTTGCGACGAGAGCGCCAGCAGGCAGTCAAGGCGACCTTTACAAGATGTTGGAACTCTTACAAGAAGCATGCCTGGATGGCCGATGAGCTCAGCCCCGTCTCGGCGGGTCAGGTCAACCCATTCGGCGGATGGGCTGCCACTCTCGTTGACTCGCTCGACACCCTCTGGATTATGGACATGCACGAAGAGTTCAAGGAAGCTGTTGCTGCTGTGGACAAAATCGACTTCACTCGGACAGAACTTAAAGAAGTCAACATTTTCGAGACAAATATACGCTATCTTGGTGGCTTCCTTGCCGCCTTTGAGCTGAGCGAAGACATGCGTCTGCTACGCAAGGCAGTCCAGGTCGGTGAGATGATATATAAGGCTTTCGATACGCCAAACCATATGCCTATCACGCGTTGGAAGTTCCACGAAGCTGGCCAAGGCAACAATCAGGTAGCAGGCGGGGTTCTCGTTGCTGAGATTGGAAGCTTGTGTATGGAGCTCACTCGTCTTTCGCAACTTACGGGAGATCCCAAGTGGTTTGATGCTTCGCAGACTATCATGGACCTGCTGGCGGCGCAGCAAGACTCGACCAAGCTTCCAGGCCAATGGCCTCTGACTGTTGATGCCAAGAGCGAGATTTTCAACCAAGGAACAACCTTCACTCTTGGTGCCATGGCTGATTCAGTCTACGAATATCTACCCAAGATGGCGGCGCTGATGGGTGGTCAACTACCCGTCTACCAAACCATGTACGAGAAGGCTGTGGACTCGGCATTGGAACTCAACCTGTTCCGACCAATGACGCCCGAAAACAAAGACATTCTCGTTTCTGGACAGGTCCGCGCCAAGGACAAGGACGGAAGTACTTATTTCGAGCTCGAAAGCCAAGGGCAGCATCTGGTGTGTTTTCTGGGAGGTATGCTGGCATTAGGTGGACGGCTATTCAATCGCCAGCAGGATGTCGACGCTGCAGCCAAGCTTGCAAAGGGTTGCATCTACACATATGAAGCCTTTCCTCATGGCATCATGCCCGAGACCTTCATGATGGTCCCCTGTGATTCAAAGGATCAATGTGAATGGGACGAAAAGCGATGGAGGGCGGAAGTTCTCAAGGAAGCCAAGATCAACGAGGGCGATGCGGCACAAATAGACGCCATCATAAAAGACGAGCGCCTCCCCAAGGGCTTTACTCGTATTCCTGACCGCCGATACATCCTCCGTCCTGAGGCTATTGAAAGTGTCTTCATAATGTACCGCATCACGGGTGAAAATGAGTATACTGAGCACGCATGGACCATGTTCAAAGCGATCGAGGAAGCAACAAGAACAGTGCTTGCGAACACGGCCGTATGGGATGTGACTGTCGCAGGAGAGAAGCCCCGCGCGGTGGATTCGATGGAATCGTTCTGGATGGGCGAGACGCTCAAGTATTTTTACCTCATCTTCAGCGACCCTGATCTTATCAACCTGGATGAGTATGTTTTCAATACAGAGGCTCATCCTCTGAGAAGATTGGTCGCCTAAGTCTGTTCGAAAGGCATGAATATGTCGTCAAATGGTATCATAGTTAAATGCATGAACTCGAGTAAGGAAGTGGGTCAGCGAAAGTGATGTGTGCAATTCATAGGTACCGAATGAAAAGATCAAATAGTGATACAATCGCCGCAATCTAGTAGTCAGTTGTTATAATCCAGGGCTTAGAGACATGCACTCAATTAAGAAACCTTGACAAAGAATGATTCAGGTCACATTCATTACTTGTCCAGCCCTGTGAGCGGAGCTCTAGTGAAGCCCTGCCAGCCAGTGATAGTGGAAATTGACCGGCTTGGAGAGTGCTGAGTCAGCGCTCTCAGCAATTGATGAAACGGAAATCTACCAGAGGCTACCAACTCTCCCCACTGCACATCACATCACAAAGCCGCACCCGCACCCGCACCGAACCGCATCCTTACCTGACACAAGGACCCTCCTTACTTAGGTATTCTGAACCTGTGCAACGCGGTAGGCAATTGACCACGAATTCATTGCCTCTGTTTTTCTTTGGTTTATCGGGCGAAGAATTTATTTGGTATTTTTAATCCCTTGGATGGTTTCTCGTCGCTTCTGCAGATAGACGCAGCGCAAGTACTAGATTTACTTACATCTGTCTACGCCAAGTGCGGTCATCAAGTACCGACAACTCACCTTTGCGACCGAAGAGATTTGAATTCTTCGCTCCAGTTCGCGCTGCTTCGACTATCTGCATATTGCCACCATCAAACCCTTCAAGGCGACCCGTGTGCCTAGGACAAGAACGACGACGGCAGTATTTGCTTGACGGCGCAAACCCATCAAAGACAAGATCCGGAACCAACCTTTGATAGTTTTCAAATCGAATCGACCGATCGTTTCGAACAACAGACGCAATCATGTCGAACCAGGCTGTCGGCAGCGTCTATAAGGCCATCATTGACGAAGTTGTCAACAGCTCACGAGTTGATTTCGAAGAGAGCGGCGTTGAGGAGTCGGTGTTGGAGGAGCTACGACAGGTAAGAGAGGCGCTTTTCTGATATGCCGTTGTTTTTGTTTGCTTCGCGTTGCTCCGTTCTTGGGCATTACCTGGGGCGGGAGTGGAAGAAGAAGGAGCCTTTGCCACGAACAAAGACGAGTGTCGATGTATTTCTGCCCTGCTCTTGCACCTTGATTGTTTCTGCCATTTCCCGACGTGGATGAAAATGTTCAAAAAGAAGAATCTTTGCTTGAATGCAATCCACCATCCTGAAGAAAGCCCAGGTTGAAGGTCGCATCATGATCAAAGCGGAGCGCAGTGCACCGAACAGAGGAAGTTGGGCGGGTTATGGGGGGAGAGGGGAG